>LBNU01024893.1:6528-27222 GCA_014162995.1 Artemisia annua | reverse complement strand
CACATTCCCTCAAACTCATACCCCTTAACTAAATAAACCCAAACACCACATTATCATACACATAACCTCAAACCAAACAGCCGCGTATTAGCTAGAATTATGAAAAAGTATAAGTGCTATGTGTTTACCCTGGCAACATTAACAACACTGCTGAAATTGTCAATGATGCTTCCAATGTCATTGTCAACTCTCTGCTGCAAAGATTTCTGCTTTTGAGCAGCCGTGGCGGCGGCAGCAGCTGTGGGACCACTTGCCCCACTTGTGCCTCCACCTGCCCCTGCTTTGTTCATTGTAAAACTTGATGCGCTGCTTGCCACACCATTCACACAAAAAAGACCAGTCAGTACATGAGCAACAGTGCAAACTAAACTCGACTTTTAAAAAAAATATATATATAGATATATGTACTTATAACACCATTCACACAAAACTTACACAAGTTAAACTGAAATCACCGTTGCTTGAATTTTCATTCAAAACTGTAATTGTTTGATTTGGGTACCTAACTTCCATTATATCAAACTCGGAACCACAAGAACTAGAATGTCGAGTGCTATTTGTTTGTGTAATATACTTATCCATTTTCCAATATAGAAGCAAAACTCATACTCATACTCATATGCAATCTTCAATGTATAATTGAAACATGATACAAATTTAACAAAAGCCACTTATTTGAGCTAAATACCTATTGAATGTTTTAAACATCAACAAGAACCATACACCCAAACTAATTGGCATGGTCTACAAACGGCCCTTCAATATCCGATTAGCCAATGGAATACGGAAAGAAAAGAGCTCTTATAAATTATGAAGCGAGTGTCAGATATTCAAGTACCATGTTTTCGAAAGAACATATAAAGCAATTAAACACAATTCAAACATGTAGAGGTGACTCCTCCTAAGATTACATCACATGAATGACATCCTTGTATACATTCTTATCTAAGGTCATTCTGTCATGATGCTTCAATTCAAAACCTTAAGATATATAAACGGATAAGGTATAAGGTATTCCCTATTCAGGTTAGGCGGGTAGGGCGAGTCTTTTTTACTTAACCAGGGTATCCCCATTACCGTTTCCGAGCCTTTTCCAACTCTGGTAATGAAAGAAGAGTATCAATCATAACTTGCAATCTAGACCCAAATAGGTTTATAATATATGGTTCATCCTCTTTACGGGGTTAGCATAAACACAAGTCTTAACAGAAAAGGATTTAATAAACAAGTCGAGGCTGGCATATTAGTTTTTCCAGCAAGATGCAAACTTTATCAAGTAATATAATCTAACAGCAACATGTATACGTAATTAAAATGAATAAATAATAATATATCCACGAGATAAGCTTGTAACCCTAGTGGTAGTTAAACAATTAATGAAGTAGTAAAACTCACTTTTATTTATTTAGTGATCGACGGAGGTACGGTGGAAAGCAGCGGCAGGAGGAGGAGGAGGAGGAGGATAATTGGTTTTCTAATGGAAAAAGAAATTAAAAAGTAAATGAAATGCTTATGGGCTTATAAGCTTATATGATTGGCGAGCTTATTAGCTTTTTTATATAAATAAGCTTCAATTAAGTGTTTGGCTAACTTTATATGAGTGGGCTTATAAGCTTATATAAATGGATTTTGATAAGATCAAACTTTGTGCTTATTTGAGAAGGGGTCAACTTATATAAAAATATTAGATAAAATACTTTTACACCCTCAATTAATATTTATACCATATTAAACCAAAGTAATGTTTATATACTTTTTTGTCATTCTACTTTATTAATTATAATAAGTCTAGTTAAACACTTAGCAAAGCCCTATGAGCTCATGATATATAAACCATAAGCCGCTATATAAAATAAGCATAAGCCCAATTAATATGGTTAGCCAAACACCCCTAGATGAATCAATGGAAAATGAAAGTAATCGTAACTCTTGTCCTTAAGTTAGAGTAAAGGGAATATAATTTGTACAAATTACATGTTAAAATTTTTAAAATGAGCATATTAGTGTTAAAACAAAATGTATTAATGTTCCATTTCATTTTCCTCCCAGAGATGAGGTGAAGATTTTGTAAGAAAATATGCTTTGTTTTTCTCTTCAGTTCCTTTTTATTTTTAAAAAAATACTCAAAAGCACAAAAACATTCCATTTTCTTACATTTCTTTTGAAATTTTAACTCAAGAACACGACGAAAGTCATTCTACTANCATCTCTGGTAATGAAAGAAGAGTATCAATAATACATCAATCATAACTTGCAATCTAGACCCAAATAGGTTTATAATATATGGTTCATCCTCTTTACGGGGTTAGCATAAACACAAGTCTTAACAGAAAAGGATTTAATAAACAAGATGCAAACTTTATCAAGTAATATAATCTAACAGCAACATGTATAAATTAGTACCTAATTAAAATGAATAAATAATAATATATCCACGAGATAAGCTTGTAACCCTAGTGGTAGTTAAACAATTAATGAAGTAGTAAAACTCACTTTTATTTATTTAGTGATCGACGGAGGTACGGTGGAAAGCAGCGGCAGGAGGAGGAGGAGGAGGAGGAGGATAATTGGTTTTCTAATGGAAAAAGAAATTAAAAAGTAAATGAAATGCTTATGGGCTTATAAGCTTATATGATTGGCGAGCTTATTAGCTTTTTTTATATAAATAAGCTTCAATCAATTAAGTGTTTGGCTAAGTTTATATGAGTGGGCTTATAAGCTTATATAAATGGTTTTTGATAAGATCAAACTTTGTGTTTATTTGAGAAGGGATCTAACTTATATAGAAATATTAGATAAAATACTTTTATACCCTCAATTAATATTTATACCATATTAAACCAAAGTAATGTTTATATACTTTTTTGTCATTCTACTTTATTAATTATAATAAGTCTAGTTAAACACTTAGCAAAGCCCAAGCCCTATGAGCTCATGATATATAAACCATAAGCCGCTATATAAAATAAGCATAAGCCCAATTAATATGGTTAGCCAAACACCCCTAGATGAATCAATGGAAAATGAAAGTAATCGTAACTCTTGTCCTTAAGTTAGAGTAAAGGGAATATAATTTGTACAAATTACATGTTAAAATTTTTAAAATGAGCATATTAGTGTTAAAACAAAATGTATTAATGTTCCATTTCATTTTCCTCCCAGAGATGAGGTGAAGATTTTGTAAGAAAATATGTTTTGTTTTTCTCTTCAGTTCCTTTTTATTTTTAAAAAATACTCAAAAGCACAAAAACATTCCATTTTCTTACATTTCTTTTGAAATTTTAACTCAAGAAAACAACGAAAGTCATTCTACTATCAAAGTTTGCTAACTAAGTTACTGTATTTTGCGTTTTTGTTCACTTGAGCTAGCAAACTATTTCTATAGTTTTATAGAAGAATTTTTTTTCCTAATATCGAATGTCAATTGATTACTTTTTTAAGATATCCAAATCACATGTGATGTCATTAAATTTGTCACTTGTAACTCACTTTTATATGTTCAAATCTACTCTTATCTTTTTATTAACTTTTCTTTTTTAAATCTTTGTTATATCTCATCGTACTCAAAGTAGAAAATAAGGTTTGCTTTTGATTTGTCTTATAGCTTGCCATTTATATACATTTTGACTGCATCTTCTAACTTTAACTTTTGAATAAGAGTATTTGTCATTTGATAAAATGAGGGTAATGAATATGTTGCTAGTGAGCTAAAAAGCCACAAAAACTGAAATTACAATGATTTATTTGTCTATTAACACTTTGTTTATTGCTTTGTTTAGGTGATTTGGTAAGTGTGTGATTGGTACATTTATAAAATTTACCAACATATCACTCTCCTTTACACACATAAAATTAAAGAATGTTTCACAAATTTTGAAAACTATTGTGTAACAAAAAACAAAAAAANAAAAAAAAAAAAAACCGTTATATACGCTTACCGGGCCGGTCTGAGTGGGCTGGGCTAACGCAATGGCTGGGCTAAAACATGCGGAGCCTAAACGACATGTGGTGTGTCGTTTAATGCCCTTACATTATATATATAGTAATAAGGACAATCAGGTGATAAAAGAATTCGAATAAATCTTGTAAATAGTTTTTGTAAGCTACTCTAACATAGGCAGGTCGAAAATATTCACTTCATAGTTCATACATTCCACCGCCAGGCTGGGTTTTAGCCCGATAGTAAGTCCATTAACACATTTTCTATATATTAGAAATGTTTGACTCTTGACCAAAGCACAGTTTAATTTTCATAGACTAAAAGATGTACTTATTGAAGTTGTTATGGAGCATGACCTTGGGTTTTGGCTTGGTAGATTTCTTGATCTTTAACTATACCATATCAGTCCTATAGTGTCGATAACCTCTAAGAGATACCAACTTTAGTTGCAAGCACATATATTTTTATCTTTACAGCATATAAATGTGACACATAAAATAAATCAAACAAGTTAAAACGAACTAAATGAAATCGTTTCAACATCTTTTAACTTTGATCCAGATAAAGTAGAGAGTTGTCACAGACGACATTTAAATTAGAATCGTCCTACAAAGGATTACCAAATAACTTACAGCACTATGATTCTTGAACCCAAAAGAAGACTCCTAATTATCCTGCATGAAAAACTACTGATCCATCATAATTTATCAGGTCATTTACTTTTACCTTTGCCCTTTTTACCCTTGCTGTTTCCTTTCCCTTTCTTTCTTTTCACTTCATGAGAGTTACCACCACAACTTGCATTTTTTACCACCACGTTCACCGGTGAATCATCATCATGATTATCAGAACATGTTGCCTCAGAAGACGTCCCACAACCATCGTTACTTGAAGGATTTTGAGCACAAAGTGTAGGATTTGTTGGGAACAATTCAATCATAATCTCCTCTTTAGATTTCCTAAGGTCAACAAATATAGCACAAGGACCCTTGATTTTAGGACTCACATCTCCCGTACTCGCAATAAGGAGAGGATCCCCTATGCTTAAAAACGCTTCTGCAACCACTTCTGGATTCAAGTTCAATAACCTACCCTTCCTTCTTGACAAAATATGAGACACAAACTTATGTGGAAGCATTTGAGCAATATTTCTACCACCAGACAACAAATCAAGTAGAACCTCAGAGTCATCTGATGACTGCAGACAACATAAAGACAACATTATAACTCCCTTTAATGCTAATATTGGATGGTAGTACGAGAGATCAATCTTCGATCTTGAAATCCATGCTGCAGTATCGTCTTTATTGAAGAGAATTTTTTTAACTATTCTAACAATAAATCGTATGGTTTTACGATCTGGAAGTTTCTTTTTCGGCACGGATAATGATGTACCAGTGGAGTCAAAAGATGTAAGCCATCCAACAAGAGAAGATTTTGTAGTGAAAATAATCTCTGAAGAGAGAGATGCAAAGAAAAGAAGACGGTCAAAGAGATACATAGTACTGTGAGGAGATATGCGGCTAGGACAATCACACGTAGGTCTAAAAGTGTCTTCCAGAACATTTTTTAGTTCGTGAGTAACATAAATATCTTTCTTGCCATTGTTCCAAACTTTCTCAAGAAATGACTTCAATATGGTATCTTTCTGAAAATAGCTTATAACCTCCTCAAAAAGTACTGAAGGCAGACTGCAACTGATACATATCATCATCATTCTCCCAATTGTCAGATTGGTGAGGGGTTTGATGCACATATATTGAATAAAGATCTCACTAAGCAAGTTGACAGAAAGATCAGTATTTCTTAAAGAAATTAAGTCCTCGGATACTGAATTCCGCCAGTCCAATGGAAACACAAGATCAAAATAAGTTGTAGACACTTCCAGAAAATCTTGCAGCTTCTTTTTGGAAGGAGGAGTGAGGTTAAGAAGCTGACAGGTTAACAGAATCTTCGCGACCTCAAATATGCGAAGAAGAGATGTGCTTTGGTGAAAGGCCGACCCATTCGACTTTGACATATGAAGAAGACGTTCAAGTGTTTCAAGTACCTTGATCCCCACAGAAAGTAGTTCCGACTTCCAATAAGAGAAAATAGCATCCGCCAACTCCCCGCCATCTATAGTTAGAAGCTTTCCATCCCTATGAACACCCTTTTGGCCACAGCTTTTTATCCAATCCGCATCCTTGTTGAGTAACAAGTAAACTGTTTTTTCTTTTACACACTGCACCCTCACACCGAAATACATAAAAGTGAAAATAATATAACCGTCGTGTTTCAATGGTTTATTGGGGGAAAGTTGAGAAGCCTCGAGAAAGATATTTGCAACATTCTCCTTCCACAAATTCCAATAAAAAATTAAAGTTTTAGCAGAAACCCGGTCATGAAACATTATGTCTTCACATTGCTTAGATATATCAATTGGTAACTCATCCTCCCACTCATACTTAGAAGAATTTAGATGAAAATGAACATCCAAGATTTTCCTAATTGACAAAACTTTTCCTCTTACACTCTTGTATGCTTGGGAAACATCCAAATCATTTTTCAATTCAGTCAAAGTACTTCGCTGATCAGAGAGAACATTAAGCTCATTACAGACAAAATTATAGTAAATTTCTGAATCCATTTTTGCAAGAGACTTGACTCTATTACAAAGTTCTTCCTTCTCCACAAACCGCTTCAGTGGCCAACCTCTGTTTCCATTTCCCCATAACGAACTAATAAACACATGCCAAAGTAACAAATCCGTTGCATCCTTATAATGTCCAGCCTTCTCCAAAAGATCAGCCCCCTTTAGAATGTCACCCAATGACTGCGCCAGCTCAGCAGCTTCAAGAAAATGTCCCATTTCTTCTTCCAGTAACAAAAGGTCATCAAGGCAACCTAAGGACCTTAAAAATACACGTTTAGATTCCATAGTACAAAATGCTCTGACAAATTTCATCATGGTTCTAGGATCCTTTTGCTCACTATAATAAAGTGCACCACTTTCTAAGAATTCTTCGATTTGTTGTTTTTCTTTACATTGAACATCAACATGTTTTTTCCAGTATTTTATATACTCGAACCCTTTATCAAAAAGCTTCCCTTTTTTGCAAACTGACAGACTGTTGGAAAACTGTTCTCCCTTGGTGTAAGCTTCCGCTGCTTCACTATAACATCCTGATAGAGTGAAACATTCAGCAGCTGCATCAATCTTTCCACATGTGTCCAAATACAATTTTCCTACACAAACACAAGAGTTCAATTTAGGATTGGCATGGACGAATTGGGTAATGATTCATTAGTATAGTTTTACCGAGAAAGGATTTCGAGTTTGAAGAAATTAAGGACTCTATTTTAATAAATTTCCTTCTTTATTATAAACTAGATTTCATAGTCTTCTTTTTTCTTCTATAAATTGAACTTATTTAACCATTATAGGTGCGAGAAAGTATTGGATAACCCCACATCCCCAAAATTCCAAATGCTGTATTTTTATTTAAGCTACTTGACTCGGTCAAGGTAAATTGCAACACAAATCAAACCATTCATAAGTATGTGGTTAACAACTGTAAAAAAGAAGTTACCAGCTCTTTCATACTCCCCCAAATCACAATAGCATGATGCGGCAGACTCGAGCTTCCCAATAGACTCAAAAATTCCGGCTGCTTCTCTAACATAACTCACAAAAGCTTCATGGTTTGTTCCATGCATTTGATCAGCGGATGCTCTGAGACCAGAAGCTTTGGCTAGTTTTTCCCACATTGTGTCACCAGCTCTCTCAAAACACACAGTTGCCATCACAAAATTGTTCTCATAAAAAAACTGAAAACCATAAGATCTTCATGTTAAATAAGAATACTAAATATAAGAAAATAAACTGGTAACAAATCAAAAACTAACCTTTTTGCCACGCTCCTGCCACTCCTGAGGGCTGCTAGCAACCCGCATAGCCTGAGCCACTGAATCATCAAGTTCTCTAACCTGAACTAGTCCCTTCATTTTCCAGTAGTCAAACATTGGTTTAGAAAGCTCTTCTTTGTTCTCACAAATCCATAGCCTTTGTCTCGTTCGAGTTATGGCCACATACAATTGTTTCAGTTCAGAACATAAAATGCTGTGTCTTGCCTCATTAAATGTCGGGAAAGACCGAGGAAGTTCCTTATTTTGCAGATTATGCTTTTTCATGTATCCATATAGAACTCTCCACTGGTCTTTCAAAGGGGATGTCCCGAAAAAGTTGTACAACAATACGTCCTAAATAATCATTGGCAGTCAATTCAGAAACAGAAATGATAAATATTCGTAACAGAAAGGAAAATAATCTGACCTGGAACTCAAGACCCTTACACTCCAATATAGTGAGAACAAGTGCATTTTTTCCAACATATTCACAGATCTCAGTTTTGGCAGCATCATCGCGTACTAATATCACCTGGTCAGCACCAAAGCCGACAACTTCTCCACTAGTCGTTGTATCACCAAAGATTTTCTCTATTGGATTTTCATCGCTACCAGACTCGAGCAAAACAGGAGCTTCGCCAGATATAAGACTAATTTCAGGCTCTAACTTGTCAATTGAGTGAATAAAGTAATGGTAGATAATCTCAATGACACTCTGAGCTAAATCGAGCACAGCAGCATGCGTTCTGAAATTCTGTTTTAACTGAAATATCTCAGCTACAAGACCTTTTCCTTGTGTCCTAGATATTGGGGTGCTTAAGAATTCTTTATAGAACAGAGATCTTATATCTTGAAACCTGAAATCAATCCCTCTTACAATGGTCTGTGCTGTGTCACCCGCAAAAATAAAACCTTCTTCAACATTTTGGCAAATATATTTAAAAAGAGAAATCTGCCTCATACTAAGATCTTGCACCTCATCAATATAAACCATATCCATCTTGTCACCTTCATAATTCCCATTTTTAAGCCGATGATGAATGTCATTAACTAAATCACCCAAATCGAATTCTCTCCTTTCAATTTTCATCTTCTCATAGGTTTTGTAGATGGTGTACACAATCTGTCTTTTCTCTTTAGTTAAAGTGGAAGAACGACTTTCCGCCAATAAACAGTAATTCTCACAGCTTAATTTTCCATCACTGCATTCCCCTCCTTTTATATGAGATATAATTTCGGTGAACACTCTTGACGGATCAAGCTTTTTGGTTAGACTTGAATTGAAGTGTGGCCAGTAAAGTGAGCAAAACCTATCAAATGTAACTTCCCTTAATCTTATGAAAGTTTGCAAACTTATACGGTTACCATGAGAACCTTCTCTTGCCTCAATAAATCTTTCAAAGAAGGAATTCCCCATAGTACCATCCAACATCATTAGAAACCTATGAAATGTTATAACAAGTGGATAACTTTTCACCGGGATGTTGATAAATGTGTCTGGAATATCACTGATCACATCCGTGTCATTAAGATTGATCTCTGCTGATGAATTCATAATACTTGAAACACTGTCAATTACATCAACTCTTGAAGTCAGAACAAGACAATAAAAGAACATAAAAGAAGAAAAAAAAAAAGGAAAAAGACAGAGTACTTTGCGCACCTAGTTAGGTGGGAAACATTTTGTTTCACAGTATAACATAACTTTGGGCTGACCGTCACAAAAAGTTGGTGAAGAACTTTAGCACCCCTACATCGGCTGTTCTCCCCTTCATAAATCCCTTCAGAAGCAATACGAAATTTCTGTTCGCATTGGAACAACTTCATTGTCAAAATGGTCGTTTTTCCGGTTCCTGATCGCCCAATGATAAATGAACTTTTGGGAGATAGAATTATGTCCATCTGTTCATCCGTGACCTGCATCGGTAGATCAACTTCTTTACCAGATAGCAAATGGCTCACGACCCCATGTGATAATGAGTAGAACTTCATCAGCAACAAGCTTTCACTCACTTTTGAGTTTTCAACATAATTTCTAGCATCTCCCGAATTCACACTCCCACTACTTTCATTTTCACAGTCACTTAAATATCGAAATCTGATAATCTCTTGGGATGCCGGCCAAAACCTAGGAACTTCTAAGGTCCTAAACAATAGAAAGAAAATATAATTAGCATATATAATCATTACTTGAGAACTTAAGATTCACTAGATAACAATCATACCCCTCTAGACATTTTTCTGTGCATCTTCTAATATAAGCATCTGTGTATGCGGAAAATATGCTCTCAAGTCGTTTTGTGAGATTCGGAATCTTGTCTAAGGCTAATACATCCCAAACCTTTAAAACTTGTACGTATTGGGCTTCCTTAATGATGTCAATAGTACAAACCACATAGAGCCCTTCAACCTTAAACTGTTTCAAAATTTGTGAAGAATTCTTGCAACATGAGTCTATACTTCTATTCTTGGGCCGCCAGCCACTAGAAAGTTTCAGTAAAAGGTTTAAAACCTGCTTCTTCAAGCGGGAACCCGTCAACTTTCCAAACGATCTTCTGAAGTCGTCACTAAAGAGAACCTTATAGCATAAAGTTGAAGAAACATGAACAGAAGTAGGATATAACCAAACAGACTGTAATGTCGAAATACAATTATAGTCGTAATGTTGAAGGGAAAAAACTATGAAGTAAATACATGATACTGACTGAGGACATCATCATTTTATGGAGCTCAAGACATTGTCAAACAGTTGCAGCATATAACATGTATTTGTATCTCTCATATTGTTTTTATCTTCCTAATGCAGCTTATATTGGATTAGGAATCTCGTTGCAACAAACTTTTAGGGACTGCATGCATCATATACATATAATGGAACCATATGAAAATACGTGCAATCACAACCCTTATGAACAAAAGATAAACTCTCAAGAGGAAGAAAGCAACACATTCATAATCCATATATAAGTTCTAAGCAGCCAATTAAGGAAACACCTACAGCAAAGATTAACAACTAAAAAGCACTCGTTTTATATTGGAAAAGTAGGCTCGAGAGAAGAGAGTAATCTGGTAGAAAGTGTTGGTTGACTCCCTATTTAAGGTTTTGGGATACATATGATGTAAAAAAAAAAAGTAATTTCTGTTATATATGCTAACTAAGCAGGTCCCATTTCCCAACCTTCTTATCGAAAACAGATTATTTTACCCTTAAGTAAGATAACTAAAAATCGTTCATTTTAAGCAAATACTCTAAAGGGCTTATGTAATTAACTGATATGATAGTAACTATATTGATATGTGGTTGGATTGGAGGTGGTTTTGCTGTTATGAAGAGAATGCATTGTTAAAATATAGTAAGATGCTAACTGCTTATGCAGATAAAGAACAATTTGGTCAATTTTTTAACGGCCGTATTACAACAACACGACCCAATCCCGCCAAAGTAGGAACTGTCAAGAAAGACCTCTGGCAAGAGTGTGTGTAGGTGTATATGTGAGCCTATTATATAACATACGTATGTGTGCGTTTTTAACGGCCGTATTAATTTGTTTGAGACAATTCTCAGATGGGCTCACTATTTCTTTTGCAATTGTTTGAGATTTATATCGGAAAACTTGATATGATGATGTTCAATTGTTCACAAGCAAGCACACGTATCTTGTTCAAGCAACTAATAATCTAACTATATAAATCCTAATAACCACTCTTAAAAGGTACATCCAAGCACCGCCCGAGTACAAATCTTTGACATCGATCAAGTACACTTGAAAGTTGAAACAAGTACACTTAAAGCAACAAATCTTTTAAGCATTTATTCTTCTACACCTCATGTCATGATTATTATTTAAGACAGCTTTTAGTACTGAGTTAATACGGATCGTACCAGGTTAGGTTTTCTTGAGCCATTAGACCCCTTTGATTATTTAATATAAAACATAATCCAAATCGACCCATCCACAAGTAAATGGGTCTAAATTGTCACATCCAAATTACGCGAACCAAATTTACACTTATGAAAAGGCAAACATATTAAATTTGTATGAATCATTATACAAGAATTGGTGCAAGAGGAATCTGTAATTTGTATGTTTTTGGTTTACGCGCATCAATAATTTCTGGTTTTCTCAAACTACTTATATTATTTATTGGTTTCTCTCGTATGTTTGTCTACACAGCCAATGCACCTTACACAATTTGATAGAGTTGGAACATTCCAGTTGGATCAAGATGTATAATTTCATAAAAAGGTTAATCACATACCTTCCATTTTGCATGTTTAAAAAGTACACTAGTCCCGCTAACTAGGTCATCCAGTTGTTCTAACTCTTTCTTTGTTGCTATAATCGTCGTCTTCAAGCATTCATCAGCATCAGCGTCAAAAAAACAATGTCGTCTCCTTGCATCAGAGACTAACTCTTTCCAAATAGAGTCACTATTAGTCAGAGTTATTTCATTTCCCAGTATCCAAAGACAATGTCTACAGACAAAAGGAAGGCAATATCATACTTTCTATTTTAAAGAAAAATCAATAAAGATCAATTGTTAAGAAAGTGAGAGGATTTCATACCGTGCTCTTGTCAAGGCAACATTAGTCCTTTGAGGACATGATATGAAGCCAACAGACCCATGGCTATTGGATCTTACAGTCGACACAATAACAACATCTTCTTCTCCACCCTGAAACCCATCAACTGATTTCACCTTTACTGAAAAGCCATCATGTTTCTCATACTTGCCAGAAAGTTTTTCTTGAATCGAAAAGACTTGGGAAGCATAGGGAGATATAACACCAATAGTAAGATTCTCCTTTGAGGCCTGCCATGCTATTATTGGGTTCATTAAAAACAGATTTAAATATATTTAGCTAAAAATGATAAAAATAAGAACCTAAAATGTCAAAACCAATATGCACACCTCTAAATAGCTTTTTAACAATTTTTATCACAACAGCCACCTCAACCATATTTCTTCGGCTTCTTCCAACATCGTCTTTTTCTTCTCTTCCCCCAACGACATTTATAAAAGAATAGGAACCGAACACTGGTCCTGAAAGATACCTCTTTTCATAACTTTTAGATAAAACATTTTGTGCATCTAGGATCTGATTTTGATAAAACATCAAATTTGGGAAGAAACTGATGGAAGGATGCATTCTATATTGAACACCGAGAAGATGCTTAGCATGGCCCAAAGAGCTTAACCGGTCAAATAAGCTTCTTCCAAATCCACATTTAATGCAAAGCTGTCCACACACATTGAATTTGTCAATATCAAATTTAAACTAATAGTCTTAAGGTAAAAGATAAGTGCAGTCTTACAGTGCTATTAACAACCGCAGGTAATTGGCGCTCATCTCCAATAAGAATTGCATGTTTCACTCCCGGAAGTTGAAGGGGAATGGTTGACTCTGCCTCCTTCAACATAGCAGCTTCGTCTATGACCGCTATATTCAAAGGCTCCATATTGATAGCATGCAACTTGTAGGAACTTGAAGTTGTGCAAAATATAACAGAACATCTTTCAAAACAAAACTGTATTATAGCATATTTGTTTGAAAAGCGCGGAAGAGCGAGTCCTTTAAGAGATATTTGCAGAGTTTTTAGCAAAGATAGACATGACTTAACAATTTCATCTTGCAGTGGTTTACAATTAAAGACGTCTTCAAGATCTTCTGAAACCAGATTCTTTTGAAACAACAAAGATTCCAAAGATATTAAATAATCCAAAAGAGATATCATATTCTGGAAATTACATTCCCCGATGAAACTTCTTGAAATATGAGTACAAAATGTAAGAATGCACCTTCTAAGTGGCGGTGCAGAAGAACTAAATCGCTCTTGTATAAACTCAATGAATGATTTGATTTCTAACATTGTTCTTTTATCATCATTCTCCTTGCTAAGTTGTTTTTCTTTTAGAAATTCACTTTCTATAAAATTATAATATTGGGGAACACAATTTTCCAATAAATCAATCATGGATCTTATGCAATGCTTCCAACCAGTCAGTGGCCCTAGGCATTCTGCAAGCCTCTCAACCCGATGCTCGAGATAGATTTCTTCAATGTCAGTGCTAACTTTCAGTATCTCCTTGGAGCCAAACAAGAGCAAATCTCCAACTGAATAGAAATAATCACCACTTGCGGTTGTAGTTTTGAATGATTCCCTTACCAAGCTTAGCACACGTGAGGCTAACTGTACTATAGCCACGTTCGTTGGAGCACATGTAAGAGTCCTTTGCTTCATTTGCAAAAGGAAGAAAAGCAAAACACTAACCGTCATTGTTTTCCCCGTTCCAGGTGGTCCCCATATTTGTTCCACAGAAGAAACATGGCAACATTGGGTTCTACAAAGCGCCGCCATAACTGCTTCCCTCTGGGATTCATTCAGATTAAGCAATACTTGTGGATCAAGTTTTTTAGACGAAAAATCATCATAACCAAATGAACAGATGTTGCACTTCTCCTTAACCTGTAAACAACATATCAAAAATTAATAACGAGATTATCATTTATCACTGAACAAAGGAAAAATACTCTACCATCTTCTTACCGTAGATTCAGAGTAAAGAATCTCTTTGATGATATTAAGATTTCTATGCATGTGCAATGAATCCCATATTCTTTTCGGATTTGCTAAATTCTTCACAAAAACAACAAACATCCCGTCTTGGAATTCAATTGGTTGTGATGCCTTGATTCTAAACTCCGTAGATGTATCTTCATTACTTTTGACCAATGAAAGAGCCCATTTTCTTCCCACACGCTTCAAATCAGAAAGAGATTCTGGTTTCCCATCTACTAAAAGAAGCAGATCACCAGCTACAGCTAACGTATGGTAATCATCTATACCACGTTCGCTAGATTGATTTCTCCAACAGCTAACTCTAACATCATACAGCATTTTTTCACCACTTGTGGACTCCTTAAGAGATAAAATATCAGAAAATGGAGCTTTATACATGATCTCCAGGGAGGAAGCCAGCTCGGAGCGTGTTTCCTCAAGCAAAGGATAAACAAAAGAACCAAAATAGCGTTCTTCCGACTCAAAAGTAAGTGGTATGTTCTCCACCTACACATGATGCATGCTTTAATCAGAAATGTTCTTGTAATGAAGTTATTATTATATAACCGATATAATCCAATCAGCTTAAACAACTATAACAACAACAAGAATCAGGGAAATTTATAACTGTGGAATCATTTCGTAATAATGTTGACTTCTAGGATTGACTTTAAACACTTTAATGATCTTTACATATTTTAGAGGGTGGTTGGCAATTCTTATTTTTTTCATCTAAACACCTTCTGTAGTAATAATTGAAATAAGCATAAACTACATAACAATAAAACATGAATAAACAGCTTTGGTTTTCCATTGCAGAGACTATCTGGGCTTGCTTATTTTTTGTGCTTGAGCTTCTAAGCAAAAGCAGATAAACAGCTTAAAATAAAGCACTTTATGACATAGTGTCTAGATTTGTTTATTTACATTTATCTTAAATTATATTTCAAAGTCCTTGCAAAAGGTCTTAGCGTCAAAACTCACTAAGTACAAATTTTGGGACCGGCCTGGGAAAGGGTCGTAAATTTGAGTCAAAGGCTCGTTCTCAACCTCATCCGTTTTTATTATATGAGGGTAAAAGGCCGAGTTATATGTGGGCTTATGACTTATGAGCTTATTTGACTTCGGCTTATATTTCATAAGCCCCAATTTTCCAGCTTATTTTGAGACTTATGGGCTTATATAAGTTTATCATATCATAATAAACTTATATAAGCCCACAAGTCTCCAAAATAAGCCGAAAGACAAATAAACTCATAAGCCACATGTATATAAGCTTAAACAAACACCCCCATAAACAGCTTGTCTCACCCTAAAATAAGCAGATACAGTTCAAACAAAAAACCCCTCCAAAATCCATATCTCTTCAAAACTAAACAAACCCAATTCCCAAACACCCCAACACTAGAGATAACATAAAATGGGCTTATATATTTATTAAAAAAAAAAAAAAAAAAAAAAAAAAAAAAAAAAAAAAAAAAAAAAAAAAAGAGAGGACCTTATTTATACATATCTGATTGAAAATGTGATCAAGAGAACCATGAAAGAATAATCTTTGAAAACTCAGCTCATGAACTCAGCACAACTTCTCCCAAACAAATTATCCATTTTCCAGCCTAAAATAAAAATGTTAAACGTTCAATCAGCTCAAATTTGTGTTTTATAAAATTTAACAAATGGGTTTGATATTTACTTCTTAAATGAAAAGGGTTCTTTTCTTTTTGTGAAAAGATGTGAACAATGAAGCCCCATTTTAGACTGCTGAGGGTTTAAGGTAGGAGATGAAATATGGAAAATAAGACTAGTCACATTTTAGGTACAACTTTTACTGCTCTAAGGCTACAACGCGTTGATGACCCATTGTACTGCCACGTGTCGGTTTTGCTATTGATGTGAAAAATAGTGCGCCAACGGTGCATAAATTGTGTGACACAGTATACTTGGGGCAACAGAGTTAGGGGGAGGGAATGTGTCACGAGAAGCGACTTTTGTGGTTACTGGAACATCACCGCGCCCCCTCTTTACGCTACGAAGCTTCTTCGTGCCACAATCACGCCATGGGATAAAAAAATGGAACGTGGCTTATTTTCTTGACGTTGCCCTACAACGCTATTTTTTTTTGTTTTTTTTTAGTATATCACAAATGATGGAGCGTGGAAAGCCAAAAAAAAAAAATAAATAAAAAAATAAAAAAAATACTGAAATACTTTTGAGAGCCAAAAAAAAAGAAAAAAACGAACGTTGAAACAATTATGAAACGTGGCAACAGAGGCGCAATTCGTCCTCGAATTCAATCACAACCCGGTCACGAATCATCTTCTTTACAACCCGGTTACCACCCACAAATGTACCCGCAATCTCCACCATTTTTCTACACCCAACAACCCCTCGCACAACTTCCTACCAACTTCGAGCCGTTTGATTCTCACTATACCCAACAACCCCCACCGCAAATGCCTACTAACTTCGACTCGTATGAGCCGCGCTATACCCAACAAAAAAGGCGTGACCGGGTTAGTGAACCGTTACCCATTCGTGATGATACCGATGATGATGAATATTTCGACCATGTTACACGGCCGAAAAGAAAATTTTAATGCTTGCGCAGTTGGAGGTTCAAAAGAAAAAAGACGAAGAATATTTCAACTTTATTAATGGGGAGGTCTACAATCGTGACATGAAGTTCTTTATGGACCCGTACGACAATATCCCGGACCCGGCTTTTAAGCAATTCGTTATCACACGGAAACGCGAGATATGCGCCAAATACGGGTGGCCGTGTAGTTTGTAGGATTTAATGTTTTTAAGTTTAGTTTTAATGGAATTTTAGTTATTTTAAGTTTTTTAGAAATATTATGTAATGTTTTTTTTTAAGTTTTAATGGAATTTTAGTTTTTTTATAATTTTAATGGAATTTAAAAAAGAAAAAAGAAATAAAAAAAAGAAGTGAGTGAAGTGTTGCCTCTAAAAATATGAGTGAGTGATGGAAAAAATGGGTGAATGATGTGGCATAATGGGATTGGTTGGGAGTGAGTGATGGGAGAGAGAATGGGTGAACCACTCCCTCCCCCCTTATAGTAGAAAAAGTAAAATTTTTACCCCGATTAAAATTGCAACTAAACTTGTATTTTATGAAAATAACTAACCATCTTAAGATTGGTTTTCATTTTATGAGAGACTAGACGAGTAATCGTGCATAACAACAAGATTTTATAGCGCAGATAGTTATAATGATATTTTGGTTCCACAAAATACTTGACTAAAAATATCATTACAACTATATGTCACCATAAAATCTTGTTGCTTTGCACGAGTGTTCGTCTGAAAACTAAACTGATCATCACATTATTATGAACTTCAAATGTGAAAATCAGTTTTGTAGGTTGCAGGGACGGACCCACATGAGAGCCGGGTGTAGCACGGGCCCACCCAATTTTAGCTTACGAAGTATAAATTTTTTATAAAATGTCTTTTTTAGGCTCATGCAACACCCGGTTATACCTAATAACTTCTTTATCGGGCAACTTTAGTACTGATAGTCAAAAAAAAAAAATTGTGCAACACCCTCTTCAAAATCCTGGGTCCGCATCTGGCAGGTTGTGGTTTTAAAATTTAAATAGTGTGAACTAATACTTGCAATTTATTGTGTTCATAATCCGGCATTTTTTTTTTTAATTTTTTTTTTTTTTTTTTGGTTCTAATTTGATATAGCATATATGTGGCCATTTTTGTTTATGTTAATCTGGTCTTAGAACTTTTTTTGTCATTGTTCAAACCAAAGGTATTTGAGCCATTCGACTGATCTCATTTCCATGTTTTTCTATTCGAATAGTACACCAACTCTTTCACTTGATTTCTCCCATGTCTCGTTAACTTTGAGCCTAACAAAATCACTCTCTCACATCTCTACACACCTAAGAATATTTAAATGAANGGGTCTTTTAGTGATTGGTGTGTTATTGAGAGAGGTATGATGTGGCGCTGAGGTCAAACGCATATATGATACCTAGGCTCTAAGGGTGTGTTTGGTATCTGGGGTTAGGAGGGTTTGGGTTGATAGAAAAGCAAAACCATTTGATTGGTTTGTCCACTTTAGCTTCACGCGCAGGGAATAATCCAAATTCTCATCCCCATATGAGGTGGCGGGGTTTGACATGTACACCATTAAATGCTTCTTTTTATATTCTGAAATATTTCTCAGCCACATATCTTTTTTTATTTCCCGTTTTAATATAAATTAATATTTAAAAAAATTTATATAAAATATATTTTATCTCTTTTATTTTTTTTATTATTTTTATAACAAATCCAAATCCTAAACCAAATCCAAGTCCAAGTCCAAGTCCAAACCCATCTATAAACCAAACGGGCCCTAATATTGTATGGTGCCTACCATTTACAATAATATTTTAGTATCTTCCTTTCTCCTTAACATTGTATCATAGCAACATTTTGCCAGACATTACTACTTGGTCTCCTAGGTGTACCCAAGTGACAAAGATCAATTAAACACCAGGCCTAATATATTTGCTTATTTGTGTACATGCTATTAACTACATGCATAGAAACAAATTAACAAAATCCGAAATCAGTTGATTAAGGGTATTTTTGGGAGGGGCTCATATGAGGCTCATGAGATTTAAATTTCAAAAATAAGCCCCAGCCCAAAAATGGGGTATCTTTGGCAAAATGGACTGGGACTGGGGCTGGAGCTGGGTTTGGGGCTGGGGCTAGAACTGGAGATGAGGCTTATATTATAAGTCGAAACTAAAAATTTTAATTTCGTAAACTTATTTGGCAAATTAGCTTAAGTTGGAGCTTATTATTGTAAAATTACTAAAAAGGATATATAATTGAATTAACATATGTATATATTAGATATTTTTGTGGGTAATTAAGTAATTTAACATATTAGAAGTCTCGTCTAAAAATTTAGCCTCATTTTCGGGGCTGGGGATTATAATTTCAAAAACCTCCCTATAAGCCTCTACGCCAAACGAGACTAATGTATTGCATAAAAATAAATAAAGTTACAGAACAGGAGAATAAAAAATAATAAAACATTAGTCTTGTTGAGAGATAGATATGTGAAATTGCCAATTTTAAAGTGATACTTTGGTAAGTGATTGAACCAAATATGAGTGTTCATGTGTGAAATCTTAGGTGACATAAATTTAATATTGAGATTCATGGTGGAGGTTCATGAAGAGACGAGATAAACCTTACGGCTTAATTTATTGAAGGAGTTTTGTGTATGGCGTTTCATGTGTATGTGGTTGATGAAGAAAGTGCGACCTAGTAAGCAATGTAAAGTTGAAACCGGCACCCTATGTCCCTTATATTATATAGAATTGTGATTATAACTGATCACTATGATCATGATTCATTCCTTTTCGTCCCTCAAGTAGTGTAATTGAGATATTGAGAATTACAAATACACATGAAAATCATAAAAATTTCACAAAGTTGGTGAATCACTGTGACAAATGGTATTTTTCACAAATTAATTTTATAATAAATTTCTATTTATTATACTTGCTTTGAGTATTATATACATTTTTGCACATTTCTGCATGTTTCTGCACATTTCTGTACATTTTCGGGAGCTGTCATGCACACTGTAGCTTACAGTCACTACTGAAAAAGTTTATCAGTAAACACATATTAATCCATTCTGGATAGTTACTGACAAGTCTCGTAATTTACTGAGAGCTTTCTCACAAATTTCTGAAAAACAACGCCGCACGCGAACCGACACTACAGTACCTATGGTAAAAGTCAAGTAAATATATTTTTGAGTCAGTAAAGTCATTTTATTACATTTCTGACGAAATCGTGGCTAAAAACTTTATTTTACGTATACGTGTCCAAAAACGTCAAACCGGGACGTTACGGATGCATTTAAGCTTAAACCGACACACGATATACCAACGAGGAGTAAAATAACTCATCCCCCCTCCTAGGATACTGATGAGACGAAAAATGATACGTTTTTAGAGGTCAGTTTGAGTCCTAATTCATATATTATTGGATCGGATTTCACCCAAAGTCGTTTCTTTTCTCATTTTAGGTACTTTTGAGGAGAAAATCACAAAAGAAGCATTTTCGGGCGTTTTCGGAGTGAAAAAGTGCGGAAAACAACAAAATCTCAAAAGACCCTAAAGTGCACAGAAGGTGACGGCGTCACAAGCTCGTCAGGAACCAATGAAGTGAAAATTGGAAGTTACTCCATGACGGCGCGAGAGCGGTTTCTAGCCTTATCTTTGGTGACGGCGTCAGGGGGAGAAGGCCGGTCAGATCTGG
>LBNU01024892.1:0-10270 GCA_014162995.1 Artemisia annua | reverse complement strand
AAGTTAGGAAACCAGTACTCCGTGATTCGTTTCGGCTCCAGGGGCCTGTTTAAACTTCTAATTATCTTTAAGGAACAATAACATTGACATAAACCATTGCCAGCGAGATAATAATAAGCAACATCAATGGTTAGTCACAAGGTCTTGTTCCTATTATCCATCTTCTAATCATACAAAACATTTACAACCCAAGTGTCCTACCGTTGATCAAGGCTAGAACGACCTTGAGGTGCTGACTAACCAACTAAGCTCTAACTAAACCCTAGGCGTTTTCCCCAAATCCCGTACGCCTAGTTACACACACACACCTTTATCGACTACATCTTGTACGTACTTTAATAAAACTAATAGACCACTATGGTCCTTGTTATATACTAGGACATCTATTTTTTTTTTTTTTTTTTTTGTCGTTTACAAGAGGAATCAGTTATGTACTAATAGAATACTAAATTTTTTAGTAGAATCTTCGTCAGAATTCTTTCCAAATTTCTCCATCTGTTTGTTAGTTTCCCATCTTTCACTTAAGTCCCTTTCATTTTTCATTTTTTCTTGTTTTGTTATCATTCACCAATCTAATTAGACCCAACAGTGGCCAATTGATCAGCAAACTGCCATTCCTCAACAATCTTTCCCTTTGAATCTTGCTGATTAGTGAAATGATTTGAAAAAGGAATTCAAACATTCCAAGATGAATCAAAATCCCATGGAGGAAGTTTGTAGCTGCAAGAGCCAAGCTGTAAATAAGCATTCCCAAGATGCCTTTGAAAAATTCTATTAGGAAATAATTCCAGCTTTGGCCGTGAAGAAAAAGCAGCCACGATTAGCTCTTGATTCCATTTCATTCCTTGATGGGAAAGCGTGATGATAGATATCACTTGGAGTATACCTACAATTTTTATATATGAATTGCATCCAGTTCATGCGGTGGGATTCAATCTGTGGAACCACATAGGACCAAGAGTATGGAAGAATTACTACAGCTGAGCAAATGGAAATATGTAAAAGCCATGTAGCTAGCCCTTCTCGACTCCCTCGGAGTCTGCTGTTATCACACCCGAGGCTTCCCACTCACTCTCTAAACATGGGGACGAGCATTCTTGACACGGTTTCCGTAAAAAGGAATCGGACGAATTGCATAAAGTCTAGTGTTGCAGAACCTGTTGTCCCAAATCCCAAGAGAGTCACAGTTGAATTTTTGATCATATGTGTGATATTCCCTCCTCCTCTTATCTTTCCCAACTGATCATGTTGAAGGATGTTTCTTCCGATTCTACTGATACGGATTCGCTTATCTTGTGGAGACATCGTTTATTATGAAGATATTACCTTTCTGAAGCCTTTTAGTAGGCTTAGAAGAACTGAGAATGATGGAAGAAAACTGAAACTTGAAATCCAAGATGAAAGCTCTTCGTGCTACATTATTGAATGTCATCTTCTCATTCTAAAAATTGAGCTTTCAAAGGAGAAAACCCATTTTCATCTCCTATCCCCATTAAGGATTAGCTGACATTTTTTCCGATGGACTCTTATACCGGAATTTGAAGCGCGTTCCACTTCTTGATTCATATGGGGAGAGCAAGATAGGGTGGCAGACCACTTTCTCCTTTCTCATATTCTCTTCTCCGTATTTATGGTTTTTATTTTCACCTTTTTGAGATTGCCGTTGAGCAAAGGATAGTCTCATGGCACATGGCCCTAGGCAATAAAGTGGGTCCGGACGCGAACTCAGTCAATAAAGAAGGCCTATGGGATTGGAAACTTTTGCTTAAAACATAGTAGCTGGGTAATGGAAACAATTGGTAAGGAATAAAACATCCCTTTGATTTTTTAATTTTACATACATGGATAATGTACCGTGTTTTATTCTACATATAGGATACAACGTGGGGTTCAAATGTTAAGAAAACTCCTAAGTCACACAAAACGGTTCTACGATTCCAATCGCAAGGGAGATGCGGTCTCCGTACAAAAGAACTACCAAAAGTATGTATTTCAACATTTTCTCTTTAGTTATTCCAATTTTTAAAAATTTTTTTTAAAAAAATGTACCGTGTTTTATATATATTTACGTATAGCGAACCTGCTTATCAATGTCGGACCTAAGAAAACGGGCTAAGTCACCGACGCAGACGGTTCAGCTTTTCCCTATCGCAGGATAATGCTGCTCATTTGATCCATAAAAAAAAGAAGAAAGAAGAAAAGAAGAAGATCCAGAAGTTGATGAAGATGGTTTAGAACCTCATGGGAGGTACATAGGTGGTTCTTGTGTCCTTGGTTCTCAGATCCTTCATAAGCTTGGATGTCAAGTAGGTTTTGATTCATTATTTAGTCATATATGGTGTTATTTGGTATTTGCTGTTGATTATTGTTGTTTGATGCTTTACTGAGTTTGTTTCATTGTTATATAGAGTAATTAGTTGATTAAGTTTAGTCTTTTAGAGATTTACTTTGATAATTGTTGAAAATAGTTTAAGTAGGGGTGTTTGGATCTAAGTGTTTAGCTGAGCTCTTGTACCTTTAAGTGGTTAAAACTTGTTCACACTTCCTTCTTAGGATCATATTAGACCAGTTAAAGCATCACCTTGGAAATTTTTAAGCAAAAAAACAAAATTGGACTCTAAATCCACCAACAACTTAACTGTTGTGGATATGGCATGTCAAGCCTTTGATTTCAGCTTAGATTTTGTTAACAAGGCTCATTTTAGCTTCCATTAGTGCTAATATAAAACAATCAATCATCTAAGCTCAGTTTAAATTCATCAAAGTCAAATATTGATCAAAAACTTGCAAAGTCAAAGTTGCACACATCAGTTTTGGGACAGATTTCAAAAGAGAATATGGGATTAATTTGTTGATGAAATTTAATAAAGTTTGTTGATTTTGGATCTTTGTCAGCTTGTTTATCATTTTCAAAAAGAAAATTTCAGTTTGGAATTCACTTGGTCACTTGAATTTGCCTCCAAAATGACCCAATTGGTCTAGACCTCCCCTTCTTCCCAGTTTGGACCAAGTTTGATTTACCCATAGATTGTTCATCTGTAGGTGTTAGGTCTTGTTCTTTGGTGTTTTGAGAAGCCCCCTAGGTATTTTATAGGGATTAGGAGTTAAATTGCTAGTTGTTGCTTATCTACTGCTTAATCTTAGGCCTTCTTTTGGCTTCTTTTGCAACTGCTGCTGCTAATATTCTTGTTCTTGTTCATCAAGCTGAGTTTGTTGATTTTGATTCCATTTGTTGTTTGTTGGTTGTTTTTGTTGTTGTTATTGTTTCCTGTTGTTGTGGTTGTTGTCAACTTGTTGGTTTAAGCTTATTTGAGCTTATTGACTTATTGGTGTGGTGGTTCACATTTCCAAAAAGCTTGAACAATAAGAAGTTAAAAAAAAGGGTTGAATCTGTGGTAACCTTGGTCTGTAAAAGATTGATTCCAGATTTATTGGGAGATTTGGGTTGCAAAAATTATTCATTGTTTGTATTTTGGAAAAAGAAAAATAAAAAAAAATCATGCAAAAAGACCTGGGCAAGGTTCGAACCCCTGACCTCCTGCACTCTAAGCCTCAACACCACACAACCAATACCATTCGCCCTAGGGAGTTCTCAATGTTACTCCATCTTTTTTTTTTATTTTTATAGTAGTAACTTCCTTTTAAGCTTATTTCACTTAACTGCTTTTCCAGCTTATTCCTTGTGCTTATTTTCCAAGTTCTTATTTTTCTTAAGTTTCTTTTATCCCAATTGATTTTCCAGAAAAGTTTCATAATTATTTAAATAGTTTAGATAATTAATTTGAATTAATTAGTATAAATTAGTAATTAAATCAATTTAAATAGAATTCTTATTAAATTTTTAATTTTCTTTTTTCCAAAATTTTATTTTGTCATTTAGTGCGTTAGAAAATTATTTGTAGGCCCGTAGGATTTGCGTAGCTAAAATTTCACTTTTTAATTTGCGCGTTGACGTTTATTATGTATTTGTGTTAGATTGTGTTTTAGGATTCCCGATACCTAATTTTGATTCCCGTAGTGTTTTAGGGTTCCCCTAGTTTGCCATTTGCCTTTTGTTTCCCCTTAGGTTATTTTATTTTCATTCTCGTTCGTTAATTCCCAATTTCCGTTAATTTAAAGTACAACAAAACCAAATAACCTTTCTCAACCAAACATACAAGATTTTAATCTCGATCTTTTCACGAAGCTTTCCATTCACACCTCGTTGGGGTACGACCCGGGAAATCACATTCCCGGTCTTAAAAATATCACATTGCACGAGTTTACGAGGTAATCTTTTTCCTAAAAGGTTTACTTGTATTTCTCCACGTCTTGTTGCCCTCACGATAACATTGACCTCACTTTGTCGGTATTTTTGATATAATGTTTTGACACAAAAACACAACGAATCAGTTACCTTAACACTAATAGAGATCAGAACAACCATAAACTTCAGCTACAACTCATTAACATCTAGAATCATAGATCAACAATAACAACTGCAGTCAAAACTCAAACCAACTAACAAGTATCAATACAAATCTAACAAGCTCAAATATAACTAAACAAGGAAAAATAACAATTAAGCAATTGAATGAAGCAAGCAAGCAGATAAGAGTCACTACTGTTAGGTCACCATATTGTAAACACAAGTATAGATTTGATAGAAAGGAGATGAGAAATAGAGTTTGGTTGATTAGATCAAATATGAAGAATAAAAGTGCAAGAGTTTCCTTATGATATTGAAATAACCAACAAGAGTAAGCATTATATAGATGTCCTATTTATAGGTGAAGAGCTAGGGCAACACTCCCTTCTCTTCCCTTCTCTAATTCGTATGGGCTTTAGGCCCATTGGACGAGTAAAGGGCTTACCCTTAAACATAACATGATTAAATAACTTAGCAACCTATTACAAATGATGAAATGACCGAGACTTGATGAAACNAAGTCAAAGTTGCACACATCAGTTTTGGGACAGATTTCAAAAGAGAATATGGGATTAATTTGTTGATGAAATTTAATAAAGTTTGTTGATTTTGGATCTTTGTCAGCTTGTTTATCATTTTCAAAAAGAAAATTTCAGTTTGGAATTCACTTGGTCACTTGAATTTGTCTCCAAAATGACCCAATTGGTCTAGACCTCCCCTGCTTCCCAGTTTTGACCAAGTTTAATTTACCCATAGATTGTTCATCTGTAGGTGTTAGGTCTTGTTCTTTGGTGTTTTGAGAAGATCCCTAGGTATTTTATAGGGATTAGGAGTTAGATTGCTAGTTGTTGCTTATCTAATGCTTAATCTTAGGCCTTCTTTTGGCTTCTTTTGCAACTGCTGCTGCTAATATTCTTGTTCTTGTTCATCAAGCTGAGTTTGATGATTTTGATTCCATTTGTTGTTTGTTGGTTGTTTTTGTTGTTGTTTGTTAGGAATACGTTTTTTGTATAAGAAAGATTCGGTCACCCCTGATATGATTAAGCATTGATTAGCTCGTAGTAGTTACAATAGTTAGTTAAACGTAGTTTAGAAGTAGATTAGTTCGCGGAAGAAGGACGGGTCTTTACCCACTGTATACCTGATCCGCAGCCCAAGTGGCACGCCCTAGTGGCAAAACCTATGTACATATAAGCCCTCTCCATCCTTGGAGAGGGTAAGCCTTCTCTCATAATCTATTTTCTTTTTTTTTGGTTTTCTCTCAAGGCTTCATCTCTTTCTCTCTCTAAATTTCTTTCTTTCCTTTCTATGTATAACGAGCCATAGCCATAAGTATGAACGTGTTTGTGAGCTTATTTAGTATCCTACAATTGGTATCAAGAGCCATGGTTACATCCTAGGGATTGTAGGACTTGTGGTGTATGGTTTGTTTTGGTTTCTATTAGTTTAGGGTGGTTTTACTTTGTCTTGAGCTTGTTCGTGGTGATTCTTGTGTTCTTTCTTGTACTTCTTGGATTAGAGGGGTTAGATTTATCTAGGTTATCAGTTGGTTTGGCTAGATCTCACGTTTGTGAAGTGTACGAATGATTTTGGACAAGTTTCTTGTCAGCGGTTTTCTCCTCGGTAAACTATTCTTGTCAGCGGTTAGTTTGGGCTTTTAGCGGTTTGTGTTAGTGGTTAGGACAAGTAGTGGAGCGAACATTACGCTGTACTTTGTACTGTTTTAGCGGTTAATTTCCAGCGGTTTACTCTTCAGTGGTTACTTTACTAGCGGTTACTCTGTCAGCGGTTACTATTGTCAGCGGTTTGCTATCACAGCGGTTACTTTGTTCGCGGTTACTTCCAACAGTGGTTAAGTCATAGCGGTTAAGTTCCAGCGGTTAACTAGTGAAGCGGTTAAGTGTTAGTGGTTAAGTGTTAGAGGTTTATCTTTGTCACAACAAGTTACTATATCAATGAGTAATATATATATGAAAAGCACGTCAGAGAGTACCATTCCTGAGATTCTCAAACTGTATGACATGGTTGATGAACACAAGAAGCCCAACACAACACAAATGACAAATGATCATGATCTATGTGACAGGGATTCAGAAAGCTCAAACTCTCATGAGACAGAGATCAGTCAGCCACCAGTGTCATTCAGTAATGCAAAGGACTGCTCCATAGTATGCTTTCTACATCTTCACTCACACCTTTCGATGCTTTTAAAAGGAACTGAAGTCATTATGGGATACGAACGCGCATTTGCAACACTCTTTGGTCAAGATGTTCAGATCTTCACAGACACAATGATTCTAAACCTAGATCAATTGCAACAACAGCTTGACACAGGAATATCTTCCAAAACTGGATCCATGGCCGCTTTTAGTGTACTCAACAAACAACTCCAAGTATTCTTTAATTCAAAATTCACTCTGGAATATGACCATTACAGTGAGATGACTAAAAAATGCTTTGCGGACCACACGGGAATTGAGGTTGACACGTTCAGTTATACACTCATCGAACTCATGGGTGATGTTAAGGCGCTCATTGAAGAAAAAGCACAACACAGATGTTTAGATGACAACAAAGTGAAGGGATCTCTGGTACAATCATGTGAGGGTATTGATGATTCGGGTGAAGCATTGGATGATGGGTTAAATGTCACGATGAGTAAAGAATCAGCAAATGTTAAGATTGACAATACCACCAGTTCAGTAACTCTTATCACCCATGGCATGAATGCTGAATCTAGAACGGTCAATGACCAAAGGTCAAGTATGGAGGTACCCTTAGTTGATCAACATAATGTGCTCTCTAATGAACGGGAGCATACTGATCAAATCAAACTCACTTATGACTCAAATTCGCTGGAAAAGACTGATAGCAATACCATGTCTAATTCAACAAATATGAGTCATAAAGGAGGAGAGTGTGATCAGGATGCTGAACGTGATAAAGTGGTAAGTTCTGTGTTGACAGCTGATGCTTTTAAATCAAATGATATGGATGATAATGAAACTTTTAACGAACTCTCAAAAAGATTTTTGCAACTTGAAAAACACTGCATTTCTCTTGAAATCGCAATGCAACAAAAGGAAGAAAGTTTTCAAAATAATCAACCATGCAAAAATCCGGAACTTCCTGATTTCCGTGAATACTTTGTGATTAATGATTTGAAAGCTCAGCTAGAAACCAAGAACTTGACAATCAAACACCTGAAAAACCGTATTACTGATTTGAGTGATATGTGTAATGATTTTAAAGCTAAACTTGTCAGCAGTGAGATTGCAACTAGAAATTTTGAGTCTAGAATGGCTGAATTACTTTTGGACAATGAGTCTCTGAAATTAAAATGTAATAACCTGAATGAGTCTCTCATGGAAAAGAGTACTAAGGATGCAGATCAAACACACTCTTGGACTAACAAATATGATAATTTCATTGCATAACTTCATGAAGTAGGCTTCACTGTCACACCTATGAATCATGAGCCTGGAAATTCAATAGTGAATAGTGGAAACACTAAGCTTACAAAACCATCAATCTTGGGGAAACCAGTCTTTCAAAGTAATAGAAATCTATCTGTTATTAGACAACCTAGTGCATATAGGTCTGAAAGAGCAAAATTTTCAAAAACCCGGTTTGCCTCCCAAGTTGATGTGGAACAAGTGTCAACTAAATCAGTTAATACTCATAATAATACCTCTGTCCCCAGCTCCCCTAGGATCAGTTCTAAAACAGTGATGAAACCGAGCATAAAAAGTCTTAACTCTTATGACCTGTATAAGTACGGTGATCTAGAAAGGGCTAGAAAAAGGGCACAACTACATAAGGACGGAATCTTAGGATCACAACCTGTTTTGATGACTCCTACTTTAGGGAAGAACTCTGCTAAATTCCAACTGGTTAAGCCTAGGATTTTTAGAAAGTCACCTTCTGTGCATAAGATGTTTAAGAACTCTAGATCTTGCCTAAAGTGGATTCCTACCGGTAGAATTTTTAAGCTCGTTAGACTTAAGTGGATACCAACCAGTAAAGAGTTTACTAATGGCAATCCCATGGTCAGCCGGAAAACCCCTAAGGGTTTGGATACTATTGTCACTAATCCATATACATGCAATCAAGGTTGTGATAATGCAGGGTGGTCTTACTCAAGTGGAAGATCTTCTTACAATTTCCACACAAGAAGGCACAAAACATGGAGGCCAAAGATGCACGAATCTCCAATGATGGGAGATTTTATATCTCACCCTTGATGCATTTCTTTCTATGACTTCTGAGTATCTCAACTCAGGACTCGGACTATCTCTGATATCACAGATTTACCAACTGTGTTCATTTCTCATATATATACTTGTGTTTCTTTGTCTTCAATCAACATACTCTGATTTCTTTAATCAGGTCATTGATTGAGGGGGATAGGATGTTTTGGATCTTGCCTTGCCGGTTGCTTATGTTTGCTTTTATCTGTCTTGCTTGTCGTGTTTCTGCCTTGTGTTTGTGCTTAGTTTACATAATTAGTTGGATGCTTAACTGAAGGACTTGTTTTGCCTTTTTAAATACTCTAGCAGCGGTTTGGTTAAAAACGAAGGACCTATTTTGCCATATTGTGTATCTGTTCAGTGGTTTGTATAGTTGAAGGGCCAGTTTTGACATGTTTTGATAGTTGCTCTTGCATATTTATAGTCAGCGGTTAGATCAAATTTCATTTTTCTCTAAAAACTAAACTCCTTCTTCTCTCATTAGACACTGCTGCATATTTTCCCCTTTTCATCTTGTTTGGTACGTGTTTTGTATTCCTTTATTGTGTTTGATCTCTTTTCTTTATCCCTACTGTCCTTGTCTTCGTGCTATTTCGTGGTATTAGTAGTAGCTTCCCCTAGTTTTGATGATTGGTCGATTAGGTGCTTAGGTTTTGTAGATTCTTTTGACATGGAATCTATCTTTGACATTCATGTTGCTTCGATCTTTCATGAGAGCTTTCATTTTGTTGAGATGTAGGCTATGTTTGGCAAAAGTAGCTGTGAGCAGTAGCAGTGAGCTGTGAGCAGTAGCCAAAAAAGCTCACAGCTTCATAAAGAAGCATTGGGAAAATGAGCTTTTCTAAAAACTAGCAAAGCCCATAGCTCTCATGCTAAACGAACACTAAAAATCAAAAGCCTCATTGTTCACCGCTCATTGCCCAAAAAAGCTCCAAAAAGCTTTGTGCCAAACATAGCCGTAGGTATGGGCATGTGGAAGCCGGTGTTCAGGATGGTTGTTGCACCCGAAATGAAACAGTTAGCAATAAAACATCCGGTACTTACAGGTTTGGAGTTAGAATTCGTCAACAACATAGTGTGAAGACTCCTTCTAATCTTTACCAAGGCCGTTCCTAATCGGATACCCCCTAGAGGGCTTGCACAGACATGCATACGCACACCCACGATTAGGTGAGTCGCTGGAGATCACCCCACGACTATAGACCGTTTGAAACCATCGAACACACTAAGCATAATCCACAAGGAATCACCGAAGTGACCTGCTGTCAGGGCTCTTTGATATTGACCCTGGCAGGATTTCCGTTCAATCATTCGAGAAGTACATAAGTAAATCCCTCATAAACGTTCAAGGCAGATTGCTAAGATCTGCGAAGGACTCGATAATTTACACTTAGTGTCCAATGATGCAAGACACTTAGTGTAGAAGATTTTTGTTTTCCTAAGAGATCTTTTATGTTATCTTGTGGCTCTAGACTTGAAAAGTGCACATTTGGTTTCCTATGCGGAGGCATGGAGCAGAGGGCCTTCTGTTTCAATATCAACCATCTCTAATAGACGATCGATAGATTACACAGGTTCCCCGTGAGAATGAAACAAACATCTTTTGAGAGAT
>LBNU01024891.1:6951-31097 GCA_014162995.1 Artemisia annua | reverse complement strand
ATTGATATGGTCATAGAAGATTTGGACTTGGAGCCAAAGGTCTATGCCATGGTGGGGGACTTTTTGGAGTAAGTCCTTGAATCGAGTCCATGCCTCGTAGAGGGTTTCGCCTTGGCGTTGTTGGAACGCTAAGATATCATTCCTTAGCTTGGTAGTTCTCCCCAGTGGGAAAAATTGAGCTAAGAAGCGAGTTGTGAGATCATCCCAAGAGGTGATGGATCCTGCGGGTAGACGCTCTAGCCACTGACTAGCATGGTCTCGCAGAGAGAATTGGAAGAGACGTAATCGGGTAGTCTCTCGAGTGGCAACATCAAGGTCTAGGGAGAATCTACGATTTTGAGGAAATCCTTGAGATGTTGATTTGGATCTTCGGAACGAAGTCCATGGAATGCGCATCCGCTTTGCACCAACCGGATGGTGTCGGATCGCAAAGGAGTGACATTGGCTCCTTGAGTAAGCTCAATGGTGTTGCGATAGCCATGGTGGCTAGGTCGGGAATACTCTCCTAAGGTACGGGCTCTAGGAGGTTGGTTTGGTTGTGGTGGGTTGTTGGGATCGAGGATGTTACCACCTTCCATGTTGGCGGATGGTAATGGTCACGAACAAAAACATGAAGAAAATAGATAGACTAAAGAAATCCTAGAAAAATAAAATAAAAATCTCACTAGAAAGGAATCTAGTGAGTAGACCTAATAAAATAAAAAAATTCTACCTAAACAATAACTATTCCCCGGCAGCGGCACCAAAAACTTGATGGACGTGTGGGATTGCGACCACGCAACAGGTTTTACCTCTCAAGGGATCTTGAGAAGCTTGCAATCCCACCAGGCAGTGTACCTGGTCGGTGTAGTATAGTGTAGTGGTAAGTACGGGGGATTGATCGTTCTCTCACAGGGAATAGTGTTCGTTAGATGAAAAAACACTCTAATAGGTCTAAAGGTGGAAGGAAGATTATTTTTTTATTTTTATTATTTTATGGAAGACAAGTAAAATCTCGGTATTGGGGCGTTGGGCGGAATTATTTGCCAGTCAACATAACCCAAAACTACTATTGCAGAAAATAAAATAACTAACTGATTGGTGGTTGCTAGAAAACTAATGGATACAAATGTGTTATACTTAGATTCCTACTCCTACTTCTTTTACCCGGTTAATTGGCTGTATGTGATTACTTGTGTGGATTGCGGGTGTATTCCTTAATCCATTCATGGGTGCATACTATCTCCATTCTATGAGCTCTTATCTCCTCCCTCACAAACCATGGTACCATATCATAGGGATTGTAAAAGGTGGGCTACATGCCGTTAAATAACCTTAATACCTAGTATGCCCTTGTTACATGTTTTAAGACGTTCAGCGATGTTCACCATATATGAGTACTGCCAGTTCTTAAGGCCTAACTTGATGGAACATTTCATCCAACAAGCAAAAAAAAAAAAAAAAAAATTAACACACCATCAACCATATGATTAGTTTAGGTTTCATTAAGATCTAAGCAAACACAACAAAAATCTAGCCTAGCATTAATTGAAAGACAAGCATAAGATATCATTAACCAACCACATAGACATATTGATTAATTTAAGTGAGGACTTATCTTTAATGAACAATGAGGTTTAAGGTGTTATTAATCTCTGTTTTAATTCAGCTAATCGTTGTTATCCTACTTGTTTTTTCCTACACTAGTAATGATAAAATTGTGTGCCTTTTTTGATTTTTACATTTTTTGTCTGTCTGTCATTCATGTTTTCTTTTGATGTCGTTTCTCGCTGTCATTAGGGGTTCTCGGATGGCCTAGATTTTACTTTCTGACGCAGTCACCCTTTAATTTGCTCCTTTGGGCCGTCACTCTTTAGTTACACCTAGACGCCTACATTCTTAACACCTGACGCCGTCAGTGAACATCTTGTTTTCTTCAAGCTAGGACGTCTGTGTAATCTGATTCACTCCTTTGTCCATTTAGCTGACGGCGTCACCTGTGACTTCTGACGCGCTCAGCGTAGGAAATCCAAGCTTTCTTTTGAGCTTTGTCGTTTTCTTCACTTTTATGCCTCCAAAAACGTACCAATATGCCATGTTTTTTCCAGAATTCTTCTCAAAGTATCCAAAATGACAAAAGGAATTGATTTTAGGATATTGATCATATTTACTCGAATTAAGGGCTTAAATGACCCTAAATGCAAAAGGAACGATTTAGGCGATATTTTGATCAACATAAATCGGATTTAGGGCTAAATGACCCCGAAAAGTGGTACCTTTTCCCTTATCACCATTTCGTGGCGCCGCTGTACGATCTTCCCCAACGTATAAGCTTTTATCATCTTCCAATACGACACGTTTAATCCTATTTCATGGCTCATTTAATGTCATTACGCATTTAACCAATAAAACCGTCGTACACATCGATTACGTTTCTTGCAAGACGTTCAAGCAGTTACCGTATAGAGATTTTGTAAAACCCGGAGATTTTGAGCAAGTTAAATACCCAATACCCTATAATTTTAAAACCTTTCGAGAGTATAACCTAAGTATTTAAACGTAAATACTTATCGATCGCGTGCATTGCAGAACTTAAAACCATAGGTAAATAAAAGCTAAAAATTTTATATAGATTATACATGATACCGTTTATTAGAAGACATGGGCCGAATTTGGGAGGTTGTCACAAAAAGAACCTAAACCAGATGAGAGCGTTGATATTTGATTAATTATTTCGGTAGACTCATCAATCCACCCATTTTTCGTGACCTTTCCTTCTTGACTCCTTTTTTCACTCGGTTCATAAACACCAATCCCCCAACTTCATAAACACCAACACGTTCACAAATAAATAAACCCTAAACCTAAAATTAAAAATAACGGCCAGGCACTATTTCCTTCATCTTCTGTTGGATCAAAGAAGTGCAAGGAAAAAGGCTTTGGTGATTGGCTGTGTCATGGTTCGAGTGTGTTGCTGGTTCAATGAGGAGGCGTGTGCGGTGCTGTGGACGGATGTGGTTTACTGGTTCAGGGTGTGGCGGTGAGTTCGTTCTGGTTCAAAGGGAGGTTGGGGGTGTCGCGTTCTTTACTGATCGGTGGTGGTGAGTTGCGGTGTCGACTGGGTCGCCTTGGTTATCGAATCTTGGTGTGCGGGTCGCCTTTTTGTGCTATCCGCGGACTCGAGGGTAAACATTCACACGACCTTGTTCGATTTCTTGCGTGTGTGTGTGTTTCTTTTACTCTACATCTAAGAATCGGCTGATTTAACGAGATCCATGAATTGATATCCGAAAATAACGAACCTGGAAACTAATTTCCGATCTATTATATGGCATGCGATGCCTTCCTAAACCTATTCAACCAGTTTTGTTCGAGATTTCATTAGTAAAGATTACTGGCATGGTTTTTCGATTCACATGAACCACATAAATAATAGAATGAATACAGGAATAACAATTGGTGAACACTAAACAGGATCAACTGGACATTAAAACAATGTGAATGCCCATAACCTCTCGGCTGAATATAAAAGGGTTCGCAAATGCATGAGTTTTTTTTCGATTTCAAATCGAAAATAAGAAATATAATAACTATCATGCAATGAATTCGATATAAGATGCACATGTTTTGCTGTTTCAACTTAGTTTTCCTGTTCCAACTTGTTTCGAATTACTATTTTGGTTCGTGTGTATGTAATTGAGATTAAAATGACGTGTTGGTGTTTAAATGTGTGAGTCGTGTGGTTCGGCAATGTTGATAATACATAATTTGGTCGTCGCCGGGTCTAAGTTTAAATGGCTCAAGGATACCGTTAAAAATTATGACCGGGCAGGGTCTAAATATATCATCTTAATATAAAATTATTAGTATAACTTTAAAATAATTTTTATTGCATTTTATAATATTTATTCTTGAAATTTACATTTCATGACCCTAACCTTACTAAATTCAAGATTAACCCTAAACTTACTATATTGGTCATTTTTTTTTAGGGGCTTAAAAAAACATGCATTTAATGATCAGTATACCTTAAAGTATAAAATTACTATTTCAAAAACGTATAAATATGGAACACTGCTATTTTTTGGGAGAGCTGACTATAAAGGAAAGTTACTAAAACTGGGGGAAAGCGCGCTAAAACGGATTGATCTGATTTAAAATAACGTTATTAATAATAAGGCCGATCATTAATTCGTGTAGATTCGCTGAAGAAGGGGGGACTTCCTTATTCTTATGATGATACATTTCGTTAGTGCGTTTTAAGGTCAGTATTCTACCTTTTTCAGTAAGGGCTGCTTTCTCTCTCATGACTTTGATCTTGATCCTTGATTCATTTAAGTTCCTAAGCCATTGCTATGTTCCCTTATGCTTTTATTCATTATTTATGATCTTTGATATGATGCATTGATATGATTCCTTTGATATATCATTTCCACATTCAGTTGATACTCCATTGATTGATGATTATGTTATGTATGATTCGGATAGCTGCTATTTGATTATATGTATGATGTTATTTTGCTCGTTCCATTCTTATGCCGAGTTTAACTACTCATGTTAGGTACCATTGGCCGTGTCATCGAGGCACCCGATGGCATGACACTTCTCTGGGAGGTGTGATTGATCCCACGGGGGCGTTCCCCACTTTGTATGTATGATGTATTGATTATGAGATCTCCCTGGCCATTATGATATATGTATACCTTGTCCTGCGAGCCAGGGTGCATGTAATGCGTATTATGGTATTGTATGGGGCGTATGGATGTCCTAAGCACTTATGTTATTATGGTATGTATGGTGAATGTGGGTAGGTGCTTCTCTACTCCTTCACAGCGGAGCTGATCACTCCAGGTATGGTATATAGAGGTCTCCCCTCTTGTACACTTATGTATGATGGCTACTTATGGATTATGTATGTATGTATGTATGAGATCTGTCAAGTACCTTGGCAGGTCGGCTCGTGGCTTTCCTATGTTCATTTGTCTATTCAAGTACCTTGTTTAGACGCTTCTTTGTTGATACGTACTCATTTCCTTTTTCGTATGATTATGTTTATGTTGATATATCTTTGATGCTTCCTTTCCTCTGACTTATGATATCGTTTCGTTTGATCGCTTATGCATCGACAGATGACATCCCTTTTCAACAGGAGTTTTTGATTCATTTTCTTATATTTATTTATGTTTCGTTTATTCGTTGTATATATATATCTGTTCACTGAGCTTTCGTAGCTCAGCCGCATTTCCTTTTCCTGCGGCAGGTTTTAGGTTGGATGCGGGGTTTGGGTGAAGAGTGCTATAGAGCTTTAGTGGACTACCCCATGGACTAGAAGCCCATTACATCTGGACTAGTTTTGGATATGGATTGGATTAGACTTTGTTTAGTTGTACTTTCTTTTGTTTTATAGTTTTAGTATTCCTTTGTACTTTCAGTTTTTTTTTCCCTTGTAACCTTTTGTTTTAAGTCTTCCGCTTGCGTTGTATGCTTTGTATGCTTTGATATGTCACCATAATGTGGCGCTCCGGACCCTTTTCGGGTTGGGGTGTTACAATTATGGTATCAGAGCCCAGGCTGCGACTTGTAGTATATAAGTTATGGCCTGTGAAGATTTGGACCCTTAGGTTTTCACCTTAGAAGCTTTAGGAATAACTTTGGAAGGTTTTGNCTTGTAACCTTTTGTTTTAAGTCTTCCGCTTGCGTTGTATGCTTTGTATGCTTTGATATGTCACCATAATGTGGCGCTCCGGACCCTTTTCGGGTTGGGGTGTTACAATTATGGTATCAGAGCCCAGGCTGCGACTTGTAGTATATAAGTTATGGCCTGTGAAGATTTGGACCCTTAGGTTTTCACCTTAGAAGCTTTAGGAATAACTTTGGAAGGTTTTGCCTTAAGTTTCTCCCCTTAAGAGCTTTAGTATGACTGGTGAGGATTGGGTAGATATATGATCATACATTGGTTTTCTTGCTTCCACTTTACTCTGATTTATGCCTTTGCTTTTTGTTAAGCTCTTACTAGATCATTCGTTTTGAAGACTTAGAAGACTTATCAGGATTCGCGGCATGTGTTTAGGATGCCTTTAGACTTCTTAGTATGCCTTATAAGTTTCATTTCCTAGAGTTATCACTTTCTTTTGAAACTTCGATTCTTGATTAGTTTGTCATTCATTTAGATGCCTTTTCGTTCGTTCAAAGAATTCGCATATGTTTGAATCTGATGTGTTCGACACATTCTATAGCTTTCCTTTGCTTTTGATAAGCATTTTGAGATTCCTTCTACATTATTGATTTTTGTCCTACCTATTCTATCCCTATGATAATCTTGTGACCTTTCATCATGAATATCCGATTTGTTCGATACATTCTGGAGATATTTGAAGATGATTTTCATTTTGCTAATCGGTATATGTTGGAGATGTTCGATTCAATATTATCCTGGATATAAATGTGTTGACTGAGCATGGTGATGCTACCAACGGTCATGTTATATTGTCATCTTTGTCGATTCGTGAAACTCAAAATTCTGCTCCATGGTTCCTAACCTGATAACCATTTATGATCACCTTTGTTTTAAAAACTTGTGCGTTAATCCCTCGCGGTTGTGTAGATACTTAGTTGATGAAACCCATCTCGAGAGTTATTCGGATTACTTGAAATGTTCGCCGTGTATCTTTGATGTATTCGTGGAGAAGAATGACGATGGTATAAAGTGGTGGATTGATTTCTGGAAGCTAAATCGTGTCATGTTTTGTGTGGAGAGCGAGATATTCCTAGAATTCCTTTTCGTATTCGTGATGATCTTTATGGGTGTTGTGATGCCAATTGTATTGGTTACTACTCCGACCGTTCCTAAGAAATTGATAAATCATGTCTTTCATGAATACTCGGACAAATTGTCATAGTATGACATATTAGTATGTTTTGAGATGAAAGAGAAACATGAGGATCATCTTCGTAATTTGTGTTGGAATTTCTACGTTAGGAGAAGTCTTTGTGATACTTTCGAACAATAACTTTTGTGGGAGGTAGAACGAGAGGAGAATTTGGAAGAGCTGGAAAGAGAATTGTTTCTACTTCAGAAGAAGATTAGCTATGTTAGAAGACGGAAGGAAGCAGCGTGAAGTGAAGCACACAATTCTTTCAACTCTATACATCTTAGTTGTACTAATATGTATAGAGTCTCGAAGCGGGAGCTGGACGGGATGGCATGAAGATGATGGTGAGTACATCGGAGATTTCCATGCACAAGAGGAGAAAGAACACAAGTGGAGTTACAGTGGAGCATTGACTTGGACTGCTTGCTTGGGAGGTCGTCAGAGATTTTTCTTTCGGTAGAAGATTATCCAAGCTACATGGCACACCAGCAGTGATCGTAGCCGAGAATTGCATTTTGGTTCACACTTTCAGAAGAGATGCAGAAGAGTTAGACGTCTTGATATTTAAAGGAGTTTTGGTTCTCTACATGTCAGATCTTGATTTCATTCCTATCCATACGATTATTCGATTCCTTTGGTTATGCCTTTGATACGTTGTGATACTCTGATTCTTGATTTGGAACGTCAATGTGAATTTGTTACCCATCTCTTGGTGAGATTCTGGATACGCTTGATGATTTGATTTGTACTCCTTCGACTTTGGTAAGTTCCTTTGTTCGTTCAGAATTTGGTAGGAGTTGATGAAGATTTATCGTTTAGCACTATCTCCGTTTTTGCCTTGTAAGAATTTGTGTTTCATGTATTTCCTTGTAAGATTCCAACTATTATCTATCGTCTGTCATCTGTCATCTAATACGCATTGTATCGCATTCGTTGGATTCGATTTGTTATGATTGGAGAGCCTGGGGCTATCCAAGTTTGTCAGGATCGAGTCATGAGAAAATTTCTATTTGTTAAGATTCTTTTGGAAGAACCTCCCCGAGCGTGAGGATAATTGTTACGTTCTTTCGTGATTTGCTACGACTCCGTCAAACTTTGAGACTTCAATTTTCGAGGACGAAAATTTTCTTTTTAGAGGGGAAGAATTGTAAAACCCGGAAATTTTGAGCAAGTTAAATACCCAAAATACCCTTATAATTTAAAACTTTCGATGAGTATAACCTAAGTATTTAAACGTAAATACTTGAACGATTCGCGTCATTTGGAACTTAAAACCATAGGATAAAATAAAAGCTAAAACTTATATAGAATTATATNTAGGGATTGTAAAAAGTGGCTCATGCGTTAAATACTACCTTAATAACCTAGTATGCCTTAGTTACATGTTTCTTAAGACGTTCAAGCATGTTACCATATAGGAGTATTGCCAGTTTTCTTAAGCCTAACATTGATGAAACATTCATCCCAACAAAGCAATAACACACCAATCAACCAATAATGAATAGTTAGGTTTCATTAGATCTAAGCAAACACAAGAAAAATCTAGCCTAGCATGTTAATTGAAAGACAAGCATAAGATATAATTAACCAACACATAGACATATTGATTAATTTAAGTGAGGACTTATCTTTAATTGAACATGAAGGTTTCAAGGGTGAAAAACTCTTGAAATTACAGCTAAAATCGTCTTTAGGGTTTATCCCAAACTTGTACCAAAAGTTCCACACTAATGAATGAAAAATTGGAAAATATATATAGATTTTACATTCTGACGGCGTCAGGTCATGGGTTCTGATGTCGTCATCTCGCTGTCATTAGGGTTCTCGGATGGCCTAGATTTACTTCTGACGCCGTCACCCTTTAATTTGCTCTGGGCCGTCACTCTTTAAGTTAACACCTGACGGCCTACATTCTTTAACACCTGACGCCGTCAGGTGAAAACATCTTGTTTTCTTCATAGGACGTCTAGTGTAATCTGACTTCACTCCTTTGTCAACATTTGCTGACGGCGTCACCTTGTGACTCTGACGCCGTCAGGTAGGAAATCCAGCTTCTTTTGAGACTTTGTCGTTTTCTTCACTTTTATGCTCCAAAAACGTCCAAATATGCATGTTTTCCAGAATTCTTCTCAAAAGTACCTAAAATGACAAAAGGAATGATTTAGGGCAATATTTGATCATATTTACTCGAATTAGGGCTTAAATGACCCCTAAAATGCCAAAAGGAACGATTTAGGGCGATATTTGATCAAATAAATACGATTTAGGGCTTAAATGACCCCCGAAAAGTGGTACACTTTTCGCCTTATCACCATTCGTGGGGCCCTGTACGATCTTCCCCAACTCTATAAGCTTTTATCTCTTCCAATGACGACACGTTTAGTATCCTATCATGGCCTCATTAATAGTCACTTACGCATTTAATACAACCAATAAAACCGTAGTACACATCCGATTACGTTTCTTAAGACGTTCAAGCAAGTTACCGTATAGGAGATTTGTAAAACCCGGAAATTTTGAGCAAGTTAAATACCCAAAATACCCTTATAATTTAAAACTTTCGATGAGTATAACCTAAGTATTTAAACGTAAATACTTGATCGATTCGCGTCATTTGGAACTTAAAACCATAGGATAAAATAAAAGCTAAAACTTATATAGAATTATACATATACACGTTTAATTAGAAGACATGGGCCGAAAATTTGGAGGTTGTCACAAAAGAACCTAAACCAGGATTGGAGCTTGATATTTGATTGAATTATTTTCGGTAAGAACTCCATCAAATCCCCATAATTTCGTGACCTTTCCTTCTTGACTCCTTTTTTCACTCGGTTTATCATAAACACCGAATCCCCCAACTTCATAAACACACAACACGTTTCACAAATAAAATAAACCCTAAACCTAAATTAAACAAATAACGGCAGCCACTATTTTCCTTCATCTTCTGTTGGATCAAAGAAGTGCAAGAAAAGGGTTGTGATTGGCGTGATCATGGTCGATATTGCTGGTTCAATGAGGAGGCTTAGGCGTACTTGGTTACTGGTTCGAGGGTGTTAAACGTAGGGTTCGATTCTGGTTCAAAGGGGAGGTTGGTGTCGCGTCTTTCTGATCGAATAAAGGTGTGAGTTGCTGGTGCTCGACTTGGGGTCGGCTTGGTTTCAATCTTGCTTCTCGTCCTTCTTTTCCTAGTCGCGCCTCGAGGGTAAACATCACCGACCTTGTTCGATTATCTTTCGTACTTGCTTCTTTTTTTTTCTTGTTACTGGTACATCTAAGAATCGGCTGATTTAACGAAATCATGAATTGTATCATAGAAAATAACGACCTGGAAACCTTAATTATCCGATCTATATATGCATGCACGCTTCATAAACCTATTCAACCTGTTTTGTTTCGAGATATAGTAAGATTACTTGCATGTTTTTCGATTCGACATAAACCCACATAAAATAATACGAATGAATACAGGAAATAACAATTGTGAAACATTAAACAGATCAACTGGACATTAAAACAATGTGAATGCATAACCTCTTCGAGCTGAATATAAAAGGGTCGCATGCATGAGTTTTTTTTCTGTTTCGAATCGAAAATAAGTATATAATAAACTATCATGCATGAATTGATATAAGGATGCACATGTTTGCTGTTTCAACTTAGTTTCTGTCCAAATCTGTTTTGAAATATATTTTGGGTCGTGTGTATATGTAATTGGAAGATTAAAATGAGTGTTGGGTGTTTAAATGTGTGAGTCGTGTGATTCGGCATGTGATAATAACATATTTTGGTCGTCGCGGTCTAAGTTTAATGTCAAGGATACGTTAATAAATTATGAACGACAGGGTCTAAAATTATCGTCTTAATATAAAATTATAGTATAAACTTTAAAATAATTTTTATTGACATTTTTTAGTATTTAATTTTGATAATTTACATTTATTACCCTAAACCTTACTAAATTGACAAGATTAACCCTAAACTACTATATTGGTCATTTTAGCCCTTAAACATCATTTAATGATCATTATAACCTTAAAGTATAAAATTACTATTTCGAAAACGTATTAAATATGGAAACTTGCTATTTTTGGAGAGCTGCTATAAAAGGAAAGTTACTAAAACTGGAAAGCCGACTAAAACGAGTGATCTGATTTAAAATAAGTTATTAATAATAAGCCGATCATTAATTCGTGTAGATTCGCTGAAGAAGGAGTGACTTCCTATTCTTATGATACGATTTCGTTGGTGGTTTAAGGTACAGATATTCTACCCTTTTTCAGTAAGGGTGCTTTCTCTCTCATGACTTGATCTTGATCTTTGATTCATTATAAGATTCCCTAAGCCATTGCTATGTTCCCTTATGCTTTGATTCATTCATTATGATTCCTTTGATATGATGCTTGATATGATTCCTTTGATATATGATCCACATTCATTGATACTCCATTGATTATGATTATGTTATGCTATGATTCGGATATGCTGCTATGATTATATGTATGTATGTATGCTTCGTTCCTTCTTATGCCCGAGTTTTTAACTACTCATGGAGGTACCATGGGCGTGTCATCGAGGCACCGATGGCATGACACTTTCTGTGGAGGTGTGATTGATCCACGGCGTCCCCACTTTGTATGATATGATTATGATTATGAGATCTCCTGGCCATTTATGATATGTGTATACCTGTCCTGCGAGCAGGGTGCATGTATGTTTATGTATGTATGTATGGGGGGCGTATGGATGCATCCTAGCACTTATGTTTATGTATGGTTATGTGTATGTATGGTGAATGTGGGTAGGTGCTTCTCTACTCCTTCACGGTTGGGAGCTAGCTACTCCATGTGGTACCGAGAGGTCTCCCCTCTCCGTATCCTTTGATATGTGATTATGGATTATGTATGTATGTATGTATGAGATCTGTCAAGTACCTTGGCAGGTCGGCTCGTGGCTTTCCTATGTTCATTTGTCTATTCAAGTACCTTGTTTAGACGCTTCTTTGTTGATACGTACTCATTTCCTTTTCCGTATGATTATGTTTATGTTGATATATCTTTGATGCTTCGTTTCCTTTGACTTATGATATCGTTTCGTTTGATCGCTTATGCATTTGACAGATGACATCCCTTTTCAACAGGAGTTTTTGATTCATTTTCTTATATTTATTTATGTTTCGTTTATTCGTTGTATATATATATATATCTGTTCACTGAGCTTTCGTAGCTCAGCCGCATTTCCTTTTCCTGCGGCAGGTTTTAGGTTGGATGCGGGGTTTGGGTGAAGAGTGCTATAGAGCTTTAGTGGACTACCCCATGGACTAGAAGCCCATTACATCTGGACTAGTTTTGGATATGGATTGGATTAGACTTTGTTTAGTTGTACTTTCTTTTGTTTTATAGTTTTAGTATTCCTTTGTACTTTCAGTTTTTTTTCCCTTGTAACCTTTTGTTTTAAGTCTTCCGCTTGCGTTGTATGCTTTGTATGCTTTGATATGTCACCATAATGTGGCGCTCCGGACCCTTGTCGGGTTGGGGTGTTACAAGATTAGCTAGTTTTCTTAAGCCTAACGCTAAAATCAATCACCTACAACAATTAATGACAAACCAACAACCAACAATCAATAACTAGGTTTCATTAGATCTAAGCAAACACAAGTAAATCTAAGCTAGCATGTTAAAAGAAAGAAAAGCATACGATATAATCATACAACACATAGACATATTGAATGATTAAAGGATAACTTATCTTTAATTGAACATGGAAGAAAAGAGGGTTTGGAACCCTAAAAATGCTGCAAAAGTCGACTAGGGTTCGTACCAAAAGTTCCCTACCAAAAGTCCTCTCTATTGATTGAAAAATCGAAAAGTATATATAGATTTACAAAGGTGACGGCGTCCCCTTTTAATGGTTGATGCTGTCATCTCGCCGTGTCTAGGGTTTCTTGTCGTCCAATCCATCTACTTGACGTCGTCCCCTTGTAATACTTCTGGGCCGTCACATTCTGGGTCGTCACGCCTTGGGAAATACACGTGACGGCCTACTTTCTGTATAACGTGACGCCGTCACGTGCTAAGCTTCATATATTCTTCTGGCGCGTCAAGTGTAAAAGTGATATCCACCTCTTGTTCCAATGAGTGACGCCGTCCCTTTGTAAAGCTTGACGCCGTCAGGTACAATTTCCAGCTTGGATTCTTGACTTTGTCGTTTTCTTCACTTTTTACTCCAAAAATGTTCAAAATGCTTCCTTTTCCAGAATTCTTCTCAAAAGTACCTAAATTGACAAAAGAAACAATTTAAGGTAATAATTGATCATATTATCACGACTTAGGGCTATGACCCCTTAAAAGCGTAACAAATTTGTCCTTATCAATATCCATTTTGCATTATGTAAGACATCATATCATGCTTGAGTTCTTACTTGGCTGATGTTTTTGTATTTTAATAGAGAGCAAATAAGTCAAAGCTTTCTATTAGTCATAGCCAATTACCAAAATTTGATGAAGTCAAAGCTTTCTACTAGTCAACCTACAATAACGCTTCCATAATAGACTAAACAAACTACACCTATAATAACGCTTCCATAAAACACTAAACAAACTACTGTACATGCATTCTACATTCTAGGAAGCTTTGTAAAACACAAAAACCTGTCTTTCTAAAGACACTACATACGCCATATGCAAACTGAAACGATGACTATCCAAGAGACTACACATAAGTTCCTTAAACGGCAAACTTTCTCCTTCTCCAGAAGGAGCTCAGTTACAGCTGCTTGGTGAGCAGCCTCTAGCTCCCTTGCGCTGTCTAGGGCGTTGACGGCCTCCAATGTCTCAGCCATGAGGCCGGCTTGGCATTCTTGTAATGCCGCCTCATTACAGTGAATGTGCTTCCTCAAATAGAGGATCACCTCCTTTGCTCTTGGTGGCATTGGTGGATCGTACCACCCATTGAAGGGACATGCGGATCCCTAAAAATCAATAATCTAAAATCAACACTTTGACTCTTAAACTCGTAACTTGAACATAAACATGTAATCAAAAACAACCATTAGACTAAAGCATTGATTAAACTAAACGTCACTTTTTAACTTAAAGCAACCCAACCATGAATGCAACGGCGTTGATCGACGGAAAACGGGTCAAAGGACGCAATCGGCCTCAAAAAACTTGAAGAAGGACGCACGGAGACGTTTTTCAAAACTTAAGGTGCATGACGATATTTCGTGGAAAGTTTAGAGACCAACAGTGTATTTTTGTCTTTAAAATAAATTTAAGTTTGTACGATACACCTTAACATGTATTAATACTTTTATTCGTTCCATGTTTCAAAGTCAATACAAATTTTTTGAGGAAATCGAGACATGAAGTTGCTTCAAATGGTAACAAACTAAAAAATCAATAATGTTGCACAATATAGTACAGTATTTTTAAATGGAGTCCGTCAACATGTATGCAAAAATATCATACTTTGTGATACATACACTTTAATTTTCAAGTCCTTAAAATATCAAAACCATGTTAACTAATCCTACACGACTGTTAAGGGAATCCTCTCTATCATTTGATTATTATAAAGTCTAATAAGTTTGTAATGAATGCATATAGAATCTTAAACTTTATAAAAAATAAAAAGAGTCTACTTGTGTACATTATAACTAATACTCATTGGCTATATCAACATTATATATATTCTACCCGGTGATAAAAATATTATAGAATCAAATTAAATATCACCCTATAAAATTATACATCAAATGTGAATTTTATGACCCTCGTACTAGTACAAATTAAATGTAGTTTACTAAAAATGTAAAAACAGAACAAAAGCATCATTTATTTCTGTATCATCAATATTGCCATAATGAGGCATCAAACATAAAGCTACCACACGACACAACACTTCCACTTCCACTAGTCACCGGCGTTACAGCCACCGTATCTCCGTTGTCCAACCACGGCGGCGATGAGTAGTAGTCCCAACCGGAATCCACAAAAACAAACTCATCGGACGCAAACCCTTCTCCAAGATTCGGTAACTCTACTATCTCACTAAGCTCTATCGATGTCGGCTTCATCATTGACACTTCCTCCACCGTCACAGACGAGTAACTCGAAGAAGCTGACGTGGAGGGTGTTGATGGGTTCGTTAAGGCTGTTAAGTGGACCATATTGGCAGCTTTGGTGGCTGCAGCTTGGATGTCACTTGGGGTGCATGAGATGGGTCGAGGTAGAAGGTGAGAGAGCTCGGGAAAGTTTAGGATCGCGGACTTTCCTTTTATGGAAAGCGCGGCTACGTCGTGTGCACGTGCTGCCATTTCTGGGTCGGAAAAAGTTCCGAGCCAGATCCTGGACTTTTTCTTGGGTTCTCGGATTTCTGATACCCATTTTCCCCATGCACGTTTTCGGACGCCTCTATAGACCGCATGCTTACTATTGATTTTTGTGCTTTTGCTACAATTGCCATTATCATCATCGTCATCATGATCTCTAAACCGTTTGGCCCGATTTTTACTTTGATCCTTAAAACTCATTGTATAACTAGTAGATATAGCTAGCTACTAGTTTTAGTAGAGATTAAAAATCTGATATTTATGATTCGACTCGAAATAAATGCAAGTAGTTTGTTAGGTTACGAAGAGAAGTAGAGAGGTGTGTGTGTGAGTGTGTACTAGGGTTGAAATCTAAATGCACACACAAGTGTTACGAGTACTTTATATAGATGTTGAAAGTTACGTAGAGACATAAAGAGGTTGTGAAGTGTGAACTTCATCATAATGAGTGAGATATTTAACAAATAGAGGGCACGTGAATATGAATGACACAATTACCATGATAAAATTCAAAACATTTTACTCCCTCCCTTTTAGACAACCTGTAATATCATTTTGAAAACGCATTATAAGCACATGTGGCAAGTCGAAGATGTGTCGTGCCTTATTACACTCACCTATTTACACACGTATTTGATGGTTGAAAAGCAAGACTCGGTCTAGCCTACGACTGCGTCTTGGAGGTTTGTTTTGTGTGTGTATTAGTTAAAGGATTTTTGTGAGTTATATTTATGTTCAAATGAGGTATGTTTTAGTGGTGAAGTTGGCTGTCCTATTACATTAAGTTGATGACTAGAGAGAGAAAACTGGGTTTGCGCCGAGGTAACGATAGTGAATGCGCTTCCTTATTACACTTAATCATAGACAAAATATATTATTTGGAGGAAGGGGATCAAGACAGTTTGGCTAAACGGGTAAATTAGACTATATTACACAAAGTAGAAATACTTGCTATTTATGTAGTGTACGGATAAATCAATTCATAATGATATACGTATATTTTATATTAACCGAATAAATCATATTGATATTTTTTATTCGTATGGAGTGTTAAAGTAGATCGAAAGCAAAACTTCAAATAGTTTATGCATCACTAGATCAAGCTTAATTGGATGCTCAGTGTATCAATGGGATGGTGTTTCCCTCCCTCCAATTGTAATCTCAAGTGTGAACAATGGTCGTAGCCGATCGATACAACTTTTACTTGTGATCCAAGCTTTCCCGGTGCCACATGATCTAACTATAACAAATACTTACTTCACACGTGGGTGATAATAGTTTCGCATCCTTGGGTGGTAGTCGACTTTGAACCGTCTCATAATGGTGATCGATTTATTTTGGCTGGTCTGTTGCGTAGTTCTTAGTTGTTGAGGTGTTGTTTCGATGTCGTGCCGCAACGTGTTTAATATACACCGTAACATGACCTACTATACATGATAATTTTCCGATTACACGTCTTTAAAACGTGAACACAACACAGAATATGAAATCAATGTGATACGACTCATATTTATTAATTGTCGATCCTATGAGGTCAGATACATGGTCATAGAAAATTGTGATAATAAAACAAAATTAAAATATCAAGTGTAAGAATAGGTTTATTTCATACAATCATAATGAACCACAAGTAAATTAGTGTGCTATAAAACTTATTTAATAGGATCTATAAGCTAAGTGTCCTTTTAAACTTTGTGACTAAACGTGTCTTAAAAATCAAATATAATAGGACGCATACATATCTGTCATATATTAGATGATTGACCCTTACGGCTAAGAGTCCAGCGAAAATTAAGACAATATGACCTAAATATATAAGGTGACTTATGTTATCTTATGATAAGGCTGTTAACTAATAGGATAAATATTAACGAAGCCTTATTAATGTTCATTTGCTTAATATTAACCGGACAAACGAATAAATACGATTAAACGGATGAATTTTCTTATTTGTGTTTGTCATTAAGAAAAAAGATTGTTCGTGGTTGTTTATGTTCATTCATTAAGAAATTAAGCGAAAATAAATGAATGTATGAACACAAATAAAAAATAGACAAGATATTGTGTTTTATGTGTGTTCATGTATTTGAGTATACCAATTTTAAAGTATATAAAAGAAATATGCGATATACGACCATAAACAAATATTAATGAATGTATAATCGGACGTTCATGAAAATAAATAAATAATCTAGACATTTGTTCGTTTATGTTCGTTTATTTAACTAAACGAACATAAAATAATGTTCTTGTTTATTCATTAAATAAATAAATGCATGCATATAAACGAACATTTTACCACACAATTTATGAAATGCCCACTCGACGTATGGTTCATTTACATTACTAATGGTAGACTCAAATGAGTAAGTACACGTGCGTTAAGTGAACTTCATCGGTTTATTAAGTTCCACGATGATAAGAATCATAAAATAACTCGTCATATTAGACTTTTTTTAAAGACACTACTTGAAAAGTGTAAAGTGTTACACGATCGAAAGGATTTTACAAACAGTTTTGCTGTGATGCTATATCACGAGGATGGTTAAAAACTTAACTTGGTAAAAGAAGAGATATATGTTAGAACGTCTTTGCATATGAATATCTTAGAACAGCAGTTATTGCAATGGTATGGGACGTAGGGATCGGTGATTTGTCATCTTAGTTTTATTAATTCATGGATACCATTTTAATTTGGTGTATTATTTGTGGCAGCTATGTAATAGATGTTACACTTAATTACAGAAATAAGTACTACATTTACGTATACAGAAATTCGTACTACATTTACAATAACAAATTAGATGTAGCCCGTATACTTGAACAATGTATTTCTAGCTTGTACCTCCATAACTGAGTGAACCTCTTTTTTTTAAACGGCATAGTTTTATTAAGAACCCTAGCAAGATGCTAGAGCCAAAAACAAGCACTACAAAATAATACTGTAATACAAGCAAAGACTGAGTCCATTCGGTCCAGACGAGACGTAATCTCCTACTTCTATGAACAATCCAAACGTGTGACAAGATTTTTATATCTTCCACTAATGTGTCTTTCCTAGGGGATTTGGATCAAAACAAATGCAATTTCTGTAGCTCCATATTGCCGAGAAGTGGCCTGAACAAAAACATCAAAACCGAGTTTAAGTGTTGCCGAAAGGTTAGAGTTGTCGGCCCAAGCAATTTTATTAATCAACCTAAATAGGAAGAATCAAATTTATAGTAGTTCCGACGTCGTCCTGCCCACATGACAAATTTAAGCGGCATTATAAACATAAAAAATGATATAGAATGTACTCTGCATCATTACATATAATACTCATATTAGAACTTGCATTATTCTTTTTGGTGGTGACATAAAATTATGGTAATTTTGGGATCTCAAGGCATCATAGTATGGCGATGCATGGATCATTAATTGAAATTAGGGTTCTATGGGCTGTCTGTATCAAAATAATGAGTTGTATCTACAATAATTAAATAAATCAGGCACAATATACAGAAGTTACATATGTTTAATAGAGTATGGATCTAGTGAGAAGAATTAATGAAATGAGAAGAGTGAGAAAAAATTATAGCCACATAATTCAAATAAGAAAAGAGAAATAATAGGAGATGCATCTATTTTTCATGGGTGCATCTAATATTTGTGGTTGTAATTTCCTCTCATTCTTCTCATCTTAATTATGTTTCTCATCCTAAGTCATGTTTAATATGCAACTCTCCAAAATTTACTCAAACTTAACATAATAATATTTTTCATTTTATAGAAAAACGGGAAATATTTCAATCTCACGCTTCAATTTTAATATTTAAGGGGTGTGTAAAACTTACGGATGAACATAATTTAACTTCAAAAAAAGTTTGTTCATCTCTATGCATCATTCTGTCTTGTAAGTAATTAGTTATAAGTTCCGCTTTGTACAAGATTTATATATAAATTAATTTTATTTTAATGTTTAGTTTATTATATCGGCATATAAGAATTTAAGTATGTTTAGTGTTTATAATTGTGATATAAGTATAACTAATGATTATGCACGAGAATTTACATAAAGTTTTTCGTTATGTATTAATTAATATGATTAATATTTTAATTTTTGTTGGATGAAAGATTTGATTTTATTAACTGAAATGGTGTCGAGATTGTTGTTTAAATTCAATTATTGATATCATGTTGAATACAATATGCGTGTTTAATAGCACCTAATGAGCTTTGGTGAAGTTAAAAAAAAAATATATTTTCCGAATATTATTATTTAAACTTTAAATATGAATTACATGAGTCTTTAATATAAGTACAACTCGAATATTTATTTTCATATTATAGTAACTCGCGATTACATTTTGATATTTATAATCCCGTTAATAATAACTTTCGCCGTATTTAATTTTCGAGTCCGTGTATACGCGGATTAAACTTATAATAAAGAATAACATGAGTCGTTATTAAATGCATATTATAAAAACATTTTTTTCAGATTATTTTAATTAAAATTATAAAGATGAATAACATGAGTTGCTTGTATATGTACAATCTCGTGTATTCATTTACATATCACAATAACTCGTGTTTTCATTTTGGAATATGTAATCTCGTGCATATACATGAATTTAGTCTATACTGTTAATACTATTTATAAATAACAACATATATGTTTTGTTAATTTTCTTAAAAAAAATATACACTATAGAGGGTATAAAGTCTAAGAAGGTATTTGTTTATTTATAAAGTTATTAATAAACATGAAAAAAAACATAAGTTTACTTTATTTTTTAACAACTAAAGTTTTATTTTACCTTAACTTTTAGTTTTTTCTTTACAAAATTGATATACGTGTTTGTATACTTATTTATGTTGTTGTATGAAATTTAGATTAGTTTGACTAAATGCAGCTAGTTTTGACTTATATTAGTTAATAGGAGGGCGCGATTATGAAAATGAGCTCTCTTATTCGACAATAAAAAAATGAGAAATGCTAAACATTCCTACAAAAACCTCTTACAAATGTGCCTACTCACAGGATGCTGACACTTGTCAGAACTGACGGTTTAGATGCAGAGAGAGAATGAGTGGGAAAAACTATATAATATTATTGTGTGTGTAGGAGTATTTGTAGGAAGATATAATAGGAGGATGTAGCAAAGCTGTAAAAAAATTTGATTGTAACAAGACATTTTTCACTTATTAGACAATAAGATGTTTAGCAAATTCATTAGTTTTAAGATTTGTAGTTTGCAAATAAAGAAAAAATAATTAAGGCTCCAAAATTTAGAATGTGGATGCTTAGCTAAATTTAAAAACTATAAAACGACATTTTTAATGTTTATTTTACACATATTACCTTCCAAGAAATCTCATATGGCACAAAAAAATGGAAAAGAGAGAATACGATGAAGTTTTTATATTGTAATCTTATTTTTGTATGAAGAAAAGAAAAGAGTAAAATAAAGAAAAGAGTACAAATACCTGACAAATTTGTGTATCAGGTCTGTTGATACAAAAGTTGAGCGTGGCTTAGCTTGAGTACCAATTCGGGTAAAGTTACTTGAGACCTGCGCACTAAGAAAAACGACAAACACCGTTAGGCTTATCGAGGGATTGTTTCCCCCGATTATCCTCCGGCATGAGAGTAAGTAATCGTGTTTAGGTTTAAGGCTTGTAGCTTAGGGTTTGGTATCGTACCTGTAGAGGACTGAGGAGGCCTCTATTTATACACACGAAACCCTAGTTGGTTTCGTGTTCCCCAATCTTCGGTATCCGATATCTATCAAAATAATAGAAGATATCGCATACCGGGCAAGTGCCCGTGTCCGGGCTTGGGCCTACGTGGGCCTAGGTGTTAGCTAAACAGTCCACTCGTGGTGGGCTTAAGTATAGTTCTGTATTCGCGGGCCTTGTGGGCTGCAAATATCGTCATAATGGCCCATTCGTGATGGGCTTGCGTATTGGATGGGTGCGTGACCCGAATCCATACCATACGTCATCATGTCCCCCCAGTTTAGTGTGCGTAGGTAAGACCTGCGGACGCTAGACTCAAACCGTGTCGCAAGTACCCTTGACTCGTGCGCGGGAAGACTTTTAATTTTTACCGCCAAGAATACACGTGCAATGCATCTGGTCTGTAAAAAAAACAAATCACGTACCTCGGGAAGTGAAGACGTTATCCACGTGTCCTGTATTGTTCCAACTCCTGTCCACACGATTCGAGTTAGTGGGATCCACGTGGCAGCTATCTATGGTGGGTGGGAAAAATATATAAATCCGCCTCATTTTCACTGTGTTGTTCACAGTTAAAATTATTCACACACACACACACACCTCATTTCTTCTCCACTTTTTTTTTCAGAAAACTGTTTTATTGGTAATCACCGCGCGTGCGCTTTTATACACAAAGATGGTTCTTCAATTAGGGGATGTAACGTGCATGTTCACGGAGGCCGATTTCTTGGATTTTTGTTCAGACTTTTACATCCCAGAGGGGGTGCACCCGGAATTACCGGATCCCAACGCATCTATCGCCGACTTCCCCGTAGGGAAGGTATGGGTGTATGCGCGTTTTTTCGAATTCGCGAATCAACGCATACCCCTTTCGCGGTTCCTCTGTGATGTGCTGGCCTATTATGAGGTGCATATCTCTCAACTGCACTGCATAGGTGCGGCCAAAGTAACCAATTTCGAGATTAATTGTCGCCTTATGGCAATTAATCCAACCGTGAACTTGTTCCGCGCCTTCTACCACCGAACGTGGTCGAACGGGTGGATCTCTTTTGCGAAGCGCCCGGGTGCGCTTCAATGTTATACAGATAAGTTGGACTCCCTTAGGAACTGGAGGGAGTTCTTTTTTTGGGTTGACCGCCGCGTTTTTCCGTTTGACTTTGAGTTCCACACTCAAGGTTCCCTGCGTAGGGATGAGCGCCCAGTCCCTGGGTCATACAGCGACGCGGATGCGCAGACTATCAATACAAACCGTATTGCTATTAGTGCGTATCCGGAAGAGTTCCTGGTGCATATGGGCATCAGTCGGAACTTCTTCGCGCCAGAGTCGGAGGTGCCGATCTTTTTGGATGCTGCTGGCCAGGGTGGGTGTTCATCTTCCAATTCCTTTTCTTCGTAGCGTAAGTGTTTACTGCTTTGTGTCATTATCTGACTTGTATTGTTTTTGTTGGTTTCCTTTTTGTGCGCAGAGATGGATTTGTTTCAGGTTGTGCGCGTAGAGAGACCTCTGGAGGTGACTGTTGGAAACCGCCAATTGGCTGAGGGAGAGGTCCCTATCTTGGAGGCTACTGCGGGGCACACAATGGACCTCGTGCTGGATGAGCCCGAGGATTCTGCTCCGGCGGCCCAGGAGGTCGTGCCGGAAGTGGCCGTGCCGGAGCAGGTGGTTGCTCCTACTGAGGAGCCAGTGCAGGAGCCTGCTACCTCGCACGCTGACTCATCAAGCAGCGTGCAGATGTTCGAGGTGGAGGACCCGAAGAAGAGAGCGGCTTCGGGTGGCAATGGTGAGGGGCCGTCGAGGAAACGCCGCCTGATTGGTGTGGAGGCTTCGTCTGAGGAAGCAGAGACGTCCACGGCCCGTCCTGAGAAGGAAGTCGTGCATCCCTCTCCCTATGCGTAAGTTTCATGATTCATAAGTTAAAGTAATGTATAACTTGTCGTTATTTATATACTAACTCTTCTCTTTTATTTTTTGTTGTTGCACGCAGAGCTGGTATGAGGGAGACTGAGTCCCCTTTCGTGGGCGTATCGCCCCACAAAGATGGAGGGGAAGGGGCGTCAAGGCCGCGTGGGCCTGTTGGGCAGTTGATCGGGGAGCTCGGTTCGCTGGCTGCGCAGCTGCAGGCCAGCTATGCTGAAGAGACTAGCTCCGCCGCGCAGAAGGACGCTGAGGTCGCGCGTCTCCAGGCGCAATTGGCGGAGGCGCGTGCTGAAGCGGAGTCATCTAAGGCGCGCGCTGATAAGCTGTCTGGAGAGAAATTTGCGCTGCTTGTTCAGGTACAGCAGGAGCGCGCTCAGTATGAGAGCTATCAGACTGGCTGCAAGTGGATTGGAAAGTATATGGACCAATGGAAACTCCACCACTTCGAGCAGCTAGATGTCTTGCGTGAGGCCGTGCAGTCGCAACTGCGCAGGCATGAGGAGAAGCTGCGCAAGCTGAGCATCGAGTACGACGAGGAGCTGTATCCTCAGTTGATGCAGATGATTGCTGAGCGCAGGTACTTATTTCTCCCTCTTATATATTTGCCTTTATGTTTGCTTATTGCATAGGCTAAGTGTGATTCCTTTGTTTCAGGTGGCTGATTAGTCATGGGCTGCGCCTGGCCGCGCTCGGGGCCATGGAAGATCCTGAGGTCGTTGGGAAGTTTGGCAAGGTTGTCGACTGCGCCACGCAGCGTGGCAAGTCGCAGGCTATGGAAGAGCTTGCGAAGGCGGATCTGCTGAAGAAGCCCCTTGCTGAGGTTCCTGGATACGAGACTGACTCGTATGAGCAGCTTATTGCTGCACTGGGCGACCTCAAGATTATGGAGCTCCCCATGATTGCTTTACTGGAGCGTGATCAGGACGTGCCGATCAGCGTGATCATGAAGGGACTTACCCTGTCCAGGCATTCTGCCGAGGGTGCTGAGGCTTTGGCGGATGATATGTGCTATCTTACACATACTTTTGACCTTAGTTTAAGTGTTATAAAGACCAAAAACTAACGTTAAACGCCAAAGATATCGTGTTTTTGTGTTTATGACTGTGCAGGTAAGGATATTGCAAAAACAACATGAAAAGCAACCTAAAAGCCTAAAACGAGCACGAGATGTGAAAGAGAGTCTTAAAGTCAAGTTGAAGATGAAATTTGCTTAAGTTAAGCCCGTGACGACGCTTCTACTTCTTAAAAGCTCATGAATATGAAAGAGACACTTAATCGAAGATTAAAGATGATTATCATGAATAAGCTTCTCAAACTCGAG
>LBNU01024890.1:31923-55670 GCA_014162995.1 Artemisia annua | reverse complement strand
CCAGTTGCATCCTCACAGAAAAATGGTTATAAAACCATTTTTGGCGCCAAATCTCAATCAAGGGCTCAGATCAAATACAGAGCATCCAATGGTCAAGAATTCACTCAGAGACTTTCAAGAACCCTAAATGGTGCCTATAAAAGGAAGAAGATGGAGCATTAAAGTGTGTGTAGTCATTTAGTAATAGTTTAGTGTCGAATTAGCTTAATCTCAGTTTTTAGTTGTAAAATTTGCTTTCAAAAGCTTGTACTCTGTTTCTATATTGTAATTTGATCTTTTAGTAATCAAAAATCTCAAGTTTCAGTTCCAATTCAGTTTTTGCAATTTCAATTTCAAATTCTGTTTTAGCTTAAATGTTACTTTAAGCTTAATGTCACTGTGTCATAAGCTCACTTAGGTTAATAGTAATCATAAGAAAACATAAAAAGATAAAAAATTCAGAAAACAAAACAATACAGGGTACCTTTGCATTTGACTGGAAAGCTTTGGAAGTTGCCTACAATGGAGGGGCAAGATGGACTTTTACCTAGCTTATCTCTGATAAGCTAGGAGCTTGTTGAGCATAAAGAAACTCTAGTAAAGCTAGAGTAAAGGTTTTCCATTTTAATTTCTTAAATTCCAAGTTTTTAGTATAATTTTGATCTTACTGTAGTAGTGCTTATCTTTTCTTAATCTCTGTGCTTTTATGCTTATTAGGTGTTAGTTAGTGATATTATAGCTTAAAATCTCAGTGTTGTTCATTGATTTTCATTGTTGCTCAAAATCTCATTTTCACTGTGGAAATTGCATTAGTGATCACCTTGTGTAATTGCTGTCATTCTCTGTGTTTTTGTGCTCAAATCAGTCTAAGTTGGCATAATTAATCATTTGGAACCAAGTTTGTGGATTAAAACAGTGAAACCTCTTGAGAATCAATAACTAGTTCAGTAAAAAAGGTGTTTGGGTTTGCTGTCATTAGTGAGTTCTTGTACTTGTTTGTTGTTTTTCTCTGTTGGTACATGTCACTTAGGATAATATTAGATCAAAACAACCATAAAAACCAGTGGTCCTGTGTAAAAAAGTCAATTTGCCTTTTGATTTCATTTGTCTTGTAATCTGTCAAGAATTTCTAAGTCCAAATTCATCAAATCAGTGCATAAGTTGCTAAGGTTGTTCAAATTCATCTTCTTATGGCTTAGTAAACCATTTTCAGTCAATAAGACTCAATCAAATCTCACCAAAGTCAAAGTTTGTTCATAATCATAGAAAGTCAAAATTGCATTCTCAGCAAAATGGTCAAGTTTTCTTAGTGATCCATAGGATTCAAAACAGTTTGGAAATCCAAACCAATTGTTGTTTTGTGTTGTTTTGTTGGTCATTTAACTATTTCAAAAAGAAAATCTCAGTTTGGATTTCATTTGCTTATTAAAAAGCACTCTTGAAGTGGCTTGTTTTTCAAAAACTTGCCCTGTGTCACAGACTTGAGTCATTTTCATAAGCTCACATAGATTTCATTAGTGGACCCCACCCTTTGAGATTTAGCTTTTTGGAAAGCTTATCAACCATATTTTCAGTCCCAAGTTTTATTTTGAGCTTTTTAGCTTATTTAGTAGGGCTGCTAGTCCATTCTTGTTTGTCCCATTTTCACCCTGTACACTGAGTCAGTATACACTGACTCTTCACACCCAACTTCACAAGCTCACCCCAAGCTCCTCAGTGGACCATAAGCTCTGCTTATTGGCTCATTGTAAAGCTAACCTAGCCTACTTTTCATTTCTACTTTTGTTTCAGATCCTTGATCACTCCTGTGGACCCCACAAGGTCTGCAAGATTGTCCCAGTCTGTGTGTATCTGTGTTGATTTAGGATTGCTTATTTGTGCTTATTTGCTTATTCTGTCATGGATTGTTGTTGATTCAAGTTAATTTAGGCTCATTTAGGTTGTTTATAACTTATTTTATCATTTGTGTTCACTGTGTGGCTCATTTCAAGCTTTTGCATAGCTAGTTTGACCAAAGTCAAACTGCTAATCCATTTAGCATCCCAAAGTGCTTATTTTTGAGAACCAAAAGTTTTGTTTTCACAAAAGTTACTTATTTTCATCATATAAACTTCTTTTAAAAAGAAAATTCTAAAAATCATCACTTTTTAAGAAAAGTGATAGTTTCTATTTAATATAATTTAGATTTTCATTTTTCTTTTTAAATTTTTATTAAGTACTTATCTGTTTTTATAATTTTCTTAAATACCTAGTATCTTAAAGTATTTGTATAAATTTTCTTAGAATTTTCCTTTTTCATTTAGTATTTATTAGAATTAAAAACAGTTTAATTAATAATTAGTTAATATTAGTAAATTAAATAGTTTTAATAATTTTTGTTAAACAGTAGTATATTTTTATATTTTTCCTGAGTTCTAAATTATATTTAGCACTTCTGGTAATTTTCCCATAATTTCTACTATTCTTTTGGTAATTTTTAGATTTAATCTTAATTAAAACAGTTTTATTAGAAAAACCAAAAAGAAAATAGTTTAAGTGTTTAAAATTAATCTCAGATCCATTTTTATAATTTTTCTATCTTGTATACATTATTTAGAATCTGTAAAAATTGGATTTGTAATTTTCACTTTTCATTTTCTAATTTGCTTATTTAATCTAGTTTAAATAACCTTAATATAATAGTTTAGTAATTAATTAATAAAAGATCCACAAAAAGACAAAAATATTTATTTTCAATTTTTATATTTCTTTTAAGTCATTTTAGATTTTTAGAAATTAATTTTGCAATTTTCTAAATTAAATTTGTAATCTTTATCATTTTTTAGATTTAACTTTAATTAGTTTTAATTAACTTTTTAAATAGTTTTAGTAATTAATTAATATTTAAATATTAAAATAATCAAAAAAAAATAATTTTCTTTTTAATTTAATTTTCTTTTCATTTTAATTTTGTAAAAGTTTCATTTTTACCCCTGTAGTTTGTAATTGTTCATATTTAACCTTTTTTCATTTTACTTGATTAGTCTGTCTGTATTAGGTTTTCCCAAAGCCTAATTCTGTTTCCCTGTAGTGTAGAATTTTGTTATTTATCATTTCCATTAGTTTAATCAACTCCAAATAATCATTCCTAATCTGGTTACTACTCCCAATCACTCATTCCAAAAACGTTTTTAAAAATACAATTTCAATCTCGTCGGGATATAACGACCCGGGAATACACTGTGCTTACACCGGATCATTAATTGATCACTCTCTCCCTCATTTGACTTGGTTGACCACACCTGGTTGACTGGTTAGTTTGGGAGGAGTCACACCACCAAATCGTCGAATTTTAGCCTCCTCATTATAAAGCTTTGGTAGCTTAGCAAAGTATCATCTCACGCTTGAATAGTTCTTCTCATCTTTCTTCCAGCTGAAAGGCTGAAGTAATGCGTACCAAAAGTATCCAAAGACCACTTCCCCCAAGTAGTCGAAGTGATGCAATCAGTCTCATTATATGAAGCTCAAAAACCTGAAGCACACTTGTACCTCTTTTATCATCAGAAACTGTTTCTTACATCTCTTCCCCCACGTAGGTGGAATAATACACCAAAAGAGTGAGTTAGAACACTGATCTTCTCTGCGGTTATGACATTTAACTTCCCAGAATAACTTCAATTAGGGAGAAGTATAAAGCTCATCAAGTGTACTCGTTGTGCGTTCCGATGTATATCTCCTTCCCCTTTGCTATTTTTGATACTTCAGAATCAGCCACACATTATATGCACATACAACTTGAAATTTTGTGAGAAGAACAACATATGCTTAGATGTATCCTGTGAGAATCAACTGCTACAGAAAAACTCTCTTATGACTATCTAATCAACCCTTATGAAAAGTCGGCTATTGCTAAGACCACTTTGTGAAGTAAACCCGATATTCCCAACTTGAAGATGAAGTAGAATTCCCCGTTTTTGTGACTTAAACTTGCACCATTGTATGACAAAGAGCGGTGTAGAGACTTCATGCATCGAATCCCTAAGTACTCTATACTCTTCAACCATCCAACCATCGAGTATAAGACGTACATCACCTCTTGAATACCGACAACTTCGTGTGAGTTGTGACACTGAATGTGATAGTTATTTTGTGGCAATAGAAGAGAAGATTTACCAAAATAACTAGATACCCAAGTCATCGTCAATGTAGAGATTAAAGGCTCGAACAAGGATCCCGAAGATACTAAGTACACATACCCGTGAAATTTCACTTCAATCTCAAATAAACAATACCAAGTAAACTCTTGTGATCACTTAACATTCCATTTCCAAAATCTTAGCCGATATTTTCTTTACATTCTTGTGGTTGATTTATAGAGTGCACATTAGAAGGAACAACAATCCATGAAGAAGGGGATTCTTCAGAGTCCGGTTTTGGGAAAGGAATACCAGAAGACGGATCATTATTCATGTGCAGCTTCATTATCATGATAGTCATTATCAACACCTTGAAGAATAACTGGAGATTGGGTTTCGTGAGTATTCTGAGAAATACTTCAAACTAGTGCATCTTGCTCAATGGAGATGGAAGAAGATGAACCAAGAGCCAACAGAAACCGAAGAAGGAGCTTCAGAAACTAGATGTTCACCATTCGTTGAAGCTTGGAAGTATTCATCAAACATAAATCCCAATCATTCTTAGTAAATGGAGCATTAGGTGTATGAGGAGAGTCGAAAGACCATTCTTCAAGCATCAATCATCATGTAGTAAGTGAATAAAAATACACTTAATCATGTAGATTATTCACACGAAGTTTGCCATTTTTGATTGAGTACGCACAAAAATCAAAAATTGCATACAAAGTACGTGAATAAGCATACACACAAAAATTTCATACGAAGTTTGCCATTTTTGATTGAGTAGCAAGTGAATGAAAAATACTATCAATCAAGTATTTCATTCACCCGAGCAGCAAGTGAATGAAAAATACTATCAATCATGTATTTCATTCACCTTTCTCCCCCTCAAAAATTGCAAACGAGGTTGTAACTTTTGATTGACCAAGTGTATAAGAATTCGATCAAAGATAGGTAGATCCACTTGATGAATGAACGAACATGGAGAAAGCATGAAGCATGTTGTTGAAGATGATCAAAACCAAGAAGATTTCTCTTCTTCCGAAGATAAGGCGCACTGAATCGTACACCTTTCTTTTCATTAATGAACGGGGCCTGATGTGTTGTCAGCAGACACCATAATGATGAAATTGAGAACCGAGGCTTGAACTGCGTTGTGCAAACGTCATAGTCATTGAAGAACAAGGCCTGAACTGATGTATTCAGACGTCATAAAGCACATGCATCAACATCGACATTCCAAAACTCTTGAAGCTGGAGAAATGATTGCTTTAGGCCTCCAGACTTTGAGTTTTGTCATATAGTGAATGACTGATGTACCTGCAACTGAGTAAGGACTACCTGCACTAACATCACAAACTTGATCGCATATATATGGGTTAGTGACAACAGTATCCAAACCCTTAGGGGTTTCACGATCAACCATGGTATTTTCATTAGTGAGCAACTTTTCGGTAGGTAACCACTTAAGTCCGACGTTCTTAAAAATTCTACCAGTTGGCATCCACTTTTGGAAAGATCTAGGATTGCTAAGTGTCTTATGCATAGTGGAAGACTTAACGTTATTCCTCGATTTAACCGGTTGAATCTTAGTAGTGTACCTCAATAACCTAGGAGGCATCATACAAGGTTGTGAACCTAAGATTCCATCCTTATGAAGCAGTGCCCTTTTCCTAGATTGTTCTAGATTATAGTTCTTGTCCAAGTCATTTATATTATAAGAATTTTGAATCTTAATGCTTGGTTTTGACACTGTTTTCGAACTAATCCTAGAGGGGCTGAAAGCAGAATTGAATACTTGTTGAGGCTTAGCTGAACCAGAAGCAATGATCTTAGGTAAATAATGTGGAGTGACTGGTTTTGACAAAACTGGTTCCGCATCAACTTGGGAGGCAAACCGTGTTTTTGAAAATATTGGTCGTTCAGATCTAAAAGCAGTCGGTTGCCTAACAACGGATTGGTTTCTATATGATTGAGAAACTGGTTTCCCCAAGATTGATGGTTTTGCAAACTTAGTGTTCACACTATTCCCTGTTGCTTTTCTTAGCTCATTTTTTAATGCTGCAATTGTGAAACCCTTTTCCAGAAGTTGAGCTTTGAAATCATCATTTTTGGCAGTCAAAGAGGTTATCTGTTCTAACGTCTTAGTTTTAGTAATACGGTTTTTCAGGTTTTCGATTGTCAAGTTCTTTGTTTCTAGCTGAGCTTTCAAATCATTAATCATAAAGTATTCACGGAAATCAGGAAGTTCCGGATTTTTACATGGTTGATTATTTTGAAAACTTTCTTCCTTTTGTTGCATTGCGATTTCAAGAGAAATACAATGTTTTTCAAGCTGTAAAAATCTTTTTGAAAGTTCATTAAAAACTTCTTTATCAACCATATCATTTGATTTAAAAACATCAACCATAAACACAGAACTTAACAAGTCATCACGTTCAGCATCCTAATCACATTCTCCCCCTTTATGACTCATATTTGTTGAATTAGACATGGTATTGCTATCAGTCTTTTCCAACAAATTTGTGTCATAATTGAGTTTGATTTGATCAGAATGCTGTCGTTCATTAGAGAGCACATTTTGTTGAACAGTTAAGGGTACCTCAGCACATGACATTTGTTCATTAACCGGTCTAAAATCTGCATCCATGCCATGGGTGACTAGAGTCACTGAACTGCTGGTAGTGTCAAGCTTATCAGTCTCTGATCCTTTGCACATCGTGACACCTAACCCAACATCCAAATCTTTACCCGAATCGTCAATACCATCACATGATTGTACCAGAGATCCCTTCACTTTGTCGTCATCCAAAAGTATGTGTTGTGCTCTTTCCTCAATGAACGCCTTAACGTCACCCATGAGTTGGATGAGTGTATCTCTGAACGTGTCAACCTCAATTCCCGTGTGATCAGCAAAGCACTTTTTAGTCATCTCACTGTAATGGTCATACTCCAGAGTGAATTTTGAATCAAAGAACACTTGGAGTTGTTTGTAAAGTACACTAAGAGCAGCCATGGATCCAGTGTTGGAAGATATTCCTTGATCAAGTTGTTGTTGCAATTGATCTAAGTTAAGAATCATTGTGTCTGTGTAGATCTGAACATCTTGACCAAAGAGTGTTGCAAATGCACGTTCGTATCCCACTATGAATTCAGTTCCTTTTAAAAGCACCGAGAGGTGTGAATGAAGTTGTCGGAAACAGTCTATGCAGCTTTTCTCTGCGTTATTGTATAATTTTTGTGGCTGATGAAACTCTTTCTCTTGAGAACTCGAGCATGACGATTCCATCTCAGTATAATCTGACTCGAAAACGGTTGTCTGATCAGAAGCGTTTGTCAGTTGTACTTTGTTGTGAATCTTAAGTTCATCGTCCATGTCGTACAACTTGAGAATCTCCGAGATGACAGAATCTGAATTGGTAGACATGATTGTGAACGTGCACGGGATTTTACAATTCTATGATTTAAACCGAGAAATAATGCTGAGTACTTTAGTGATCGAGTGTGAGATGATAAACTTTGCAAGGTACAGTAAGTAATCTAAGTCAAGTCACAACGAGTCAAATCACACCAAGTCAAATCACAATTAGTCAAATTGCAAGAATCAACTCGCAACGTCAGATCGTAATTGGACAAGTTGCAACAACTCAAATTGCAACAATTCTCAAATCACAGAGCTATTCAACTTGCAGCGTATTGTCAACTCACAATAACTTGATCACCTATCAGTGAGTTATCAACCAGCAGTGTGATTTGCTTTGGTTGATGCAAGTTGCAATGGTGAATTTATGGTCTGAAAACTTAAAAACCTCAATAACTTCACTTCGGAGGTGATTTGGGCCTCGAAAAATTCGTTTCACAACTTCGTGGTGAAACCTCACAATATTCAACCTGTTCCGGTCGTTTTGACAGGTATTTCGCTGAAAACGGAGTTACGGTTCAAAAGTTATGGTCGTTTGAAGTTTTAACGTAAAAAGTCAACTTTGGTCAAACCGCTAGCAAGTGACCGCTGACAGATCTAACCGCTGACAGAAACTAACCGCTGATAGAAGATAACCGCTGACAAAAGTAACCGCTGACAGAGTAACCGCTAGTAAGTAAACTGCTGAAAAGTAAACCGCTGAAAAGGTAACCGCTGACAAAGAAAACCGCTAGAGGAGATAACCGCTGGTAGCAAACCGCTGAAATAGTACAAAGTACAGCATTATGTTCGCTGACACAGTGTACTAACCGCTATAACCCCAAACTAACCGCTGCCAAGAACAAGTTACCGAGGAGAAAACCGCTGCCAAGAAAAATGGTCCAAAATCACTCGTACACTTCACAAACGTAAGATCTAGCCAAACCAACTTATAAACTAGATGAATCTAACCCCTCTAATCCAAGAAGTACAAGAAGCAACACAAGAATCACCACGAACAAGCTCAAAAATGATTAAAAACCTCCTTAAACCAATAGAAACCAAAACAAACCATACACCACAAGTCCTACAATCCCTAGGATGTAACCATGGCTCTTGATACCAATTGTAGGATACTAAATAAGCTCATAACACATATTGTTCCTTGTGGTTTGGTTCGTTTACAAGAAAGAAAGAAAGAAAGAAATGTAGAGAGAGAAAGTTAGAGAGAGAAAGAAAGTGAAGCCTTGAGAGAAAACCAAAAAAAAAGAAAATGAGATTATGAGAAGGCTTACCCTCTCCAAGGATGGAGAGGGTATTTATATGTACATGGGTTTTGCCACTTGGGCGTGCCACTTGGGCTGCGGATCAGGTATACAGTGGGTAAAGACCCGTTTAACTAATCTACTAGGGTGACTACTTCTAAACTACGTTTAACTAACTATTGTAACTACTACGAGCTAAACAATGCTTAATCATATCTGGGGTGACCGAATCTTTATTATACAAAAAGCGTATTCCTAACACAAGTTTCAAAATTGACTATCTTTATGGACAACATCTTAATCATTCATAGCATGTGTACTTTACCCAATTCCATATTTGGTAATGTATCATAAAATAATTCTCAACATATTAATCAAATATCTAAGATATCCGTGCGGATCTATGAATGAGAATTCCATCATCTTGAAGTTTAACATTTTCATGTCTAGCCTCATTATGATATTCACTAGTTTACTTTAGAAGATTATGTATCTTGTAATTTTATCCTTTAAAGATCAAAACTCCCACTTGCTTTTAGAAACTTAAAGACATTCCATAAATACTTAGCAAATAAAGCAACAATACAATGTTCTCTTTTGGGATATTACAAATACATATTGATAGTTTCTGACTCTACTTTGTTAATAACCTCTTCATAATCGTTGCAAGTACCAAGTTCCTCTATAGGAGGTACGAATGTTATGGAGGAGTTTTGGTCGATTAGTGATACGAATGTTCTGAATACTAATGTGGTTACTAGTATTGTTGGGGAGTCAAGAGCTGCTACGGATGATTACCCTAAACCTTTTGAATTCCCAGCACTTAATGAGACCAATGATGCTACAACAAACCAAGTGAAGCCGGTTTCACTTGGTGTTGATGGTAATAAGGATGCTACAACCACTATTAGCTTTGGTGAGTTGAGGTCAGCCTCAACAATGAACCCTAATAGTGTCAATTTGAATGTGGATGTTGCAACAGGTTCCTCTAAAGATGTGCCTAAGCAAGTGGAGCCGGTTTCACTTGCCTCTCCTTCAATGGTTAATGATGGTGATGATTGTAATCTTCCTGAAGGTGATGAAGTTAACGTTGCTAAAATGGCTGGAAAACTGAGCTTATCTCCCACCAATGACTCATATGGGGCTGCTAACCATGCTCCTAGTACTGAAACGGTTGGTACGAATTCACATGGGGTTGTTGGTGTTGATAAGGTTGGCGTGGATGAATTGAAGCAAACGTCTACATCATATGCGAGTGCTACTTCTAATGAACCTAAGAAACACATATCTAATTTCCGTAGGCTGGAATGTAGCAAGAAATCAAATGATGTGGATTTGTCTGTTCCTATGAAAGTGGTTGAAGAGGTAAACAATAGGTTTGAGAATACGTTGTATGGGTACTTTCTTGGCCAACGCCTTGCTTTTCCAGTTGTTGACTACTATGTACGCAATGCGTGGGCTAAGTACGGGTTACAAAGGGTAATGATGAATGTAAAGGGGTTCTTCTTCTTTAAGTTCAATTCGAAGAAAGGTGTTGATGATGTGCTTGAAAACGGCCCTTGGTTGATTAGAAATGTCCCTATTATTCTTAANNNNCAACGCCTTGCTTTTCCAGTTGTTGACTACTATGTACGCAATGCGTGGGCTAAGTACGGGTTACAAAGGGTAATGATGAATGTAAAGGGGTTCTTCTTCTTTAAGTTCAATTCGAAGAAAGGTGTTGATGATGTGCTTGAAAACGGCCCTTGGTTGATTAGAAATGTCCCTATTATTCTTAAACCCTGGACATTGAACACCAATTTGCTTAAAGAGGATTTGACCAACATCCCTGTGTGGGTTAAATTCTATAATGTTCCCCTTGCTATGTTTTCTGATGATGGCCTTAGTCTTCTTGCAACATTGATTGGCACGCCAAAAAGGTTAGATGCTTTTACTAGCCAAATGTGCAAGGAATCGTGGGGCCGTAGTAGTTTTGCTAGATGCATGATTGATGTGAAGTCGGATGAGGTGCTCAGGGAAAGCCTTACTGTTGAGATCCCTTTACTTGATGGATCGGGATCGACTATTGAGAAGATAAGGGTTGAATACGAGTGGAAACCTCCTCGGTGTGAGAAGTGTAAGATTTTTGGTCATACTATGGTTGAGTGTCCAAAAGTTGTTGTACCTGCTGCTCAGCCTACTAAGCGTGCTAATGACGGTTTCAAGACTGTCACTAAAAAGAAAAAGGGTAAGCAAGGAGGTCCTACAAATCCAGGTCAAGGAGGGTATACTAAACCTGTTGTGGGTAAGCAATTTCAATATCAACCCAAAAAGACTCCTCCTGAACCTAAGAAAGTGGATGGCACTAAGAAGAAGACTTCTGATGTGGCTAGTTCTAGTGGAACGAAGATCTCTACATCAAACCAGTTTGATGCTCTTAATATGGATGATACGGATGCTTTTGGTGTTCCTACTATTGAAAACAACAAGGATGTGGATTCTGGTCGTACAATGGAAGTTAATAAGGATGAGTCGTTAAATGGTAATGCATCACAAGAACCGCTTGTGAGTGATTCAATGGGAACAAAGGGAGTTGGTTCTACTCCTATAGTTGAGAAAATTGGGAAGCTTGAAAAGCTACTTATTGATGGGAAAGCTACTCTTGTGGATGATGATGGTCATCCTGTTCCGTCTACCTCTTCCACTAAGAGGGATAACCCATTTTCAAAGGTGGGTGATGTTGTGGTTTCTGATAGTGATGATGATGAGGTTCTTAACACGTTCGACGAATCAGCAAATATTTTTGGTGGTGGTCATGAGCCTGAAGATGAGTTTGATGACTATGATGATTATTCGAAGCAAATTTATGACCTTCCTGGGAATTTGGATGCTCTTAATGCCATGTATGACTTTAATCTCCAAGGCCGTAGGAAGTAGTTTATATTTTGTCAGAGTTTTTTTTATTATCATGTGGTTAGTGGTTTTGTTTTCTTGTTTAGAAAATAGGAAGTATCTTGTTATGTAAGATTTTCGCCTATGTAACGGACTGAGATATGGGATTCACCCATATCCGTTGTACTTAAATGATTTTTGGAGTAATATATTTACCGGGTCGTTGACCTTTTACCCAAAACCTCTTCATAAGCAGTTGAACAAATTCAGAACTTCAATTTAAGACTTAATGTGATTCATCACATTATATCATATGATGGTGTCTTATTAATCTTCTAGATTGGAGTCTTATTGAGTATATTAAATCCATACTCAATTTTCTAACCTTGATAACTTTTGAAAGAAAAGAAGTCATAGTTATCTTTAATCAAACAATTTGACAAAAGTTTGATTATCCTAACTGAACATACCATAATCATTTTGTATTTCATTAGGATTAATATTGTAAGACAATCTAACAATATTTAAGATAACCATATTCCTTTTGGCTTGTCTATTTACCAACTAAATCCTTTTAATGGTATAATAGTATTTTCAAGCCAATTACATGCTTTATAACACAAGTACTTTTGACAAAGTCACTTTATGTCTATGTCTCTACAAGAAAACATAAACTGTTATGATCCCACTATACGTTATAAGTCATTCAATAATTTAATGACTTCATGTATATGTCTTAATTAAAAAACATAACAAGATAACGTGTTACTTTATTATAAGTCTTGTAACAATTAAAAGACTTTATGTTTATATCTTTAAAATAAAACATAAACATGTTAACTAAAGTAATCATGAACACCATCTCTTGGTTTCAATAGTATTTTCAAGTTAATTTATTACTTCACAACAATGTAAAACAACATTATTTCTTCATCTATATATGTCATTACAAGAATGCATAAATATTTAGATTGAAGTTGCATTAGATTACTTTATTAATTTATGTCATTCCAAGAATTCATAAATATACAAATTAAAGTAGTCTTGATATCATATTGACACATGTTCTAATAGGTATCTAATTTAGAAACTACAAATTAGCATAATTCCATTACATCAGTTGATCTGCTAGTAATGAAAGTATGAATTTACCTTTTCATTGTAATCTAGCCAAGCTCTCACATGACGTAAATTACAACTTTAAGTGTTTCTTAAATTAGATGTGTTATAAACCCTATTATAACTTTAGTCTCTTACCTTTCAGTCAAGAGAATCATTTAAATCATATCTTTATGAGTTGTTTCTTGCACACAATTAAATATAACATTTCTCCCACTTGTGCATGGAACAACCTCATATAGTTGATAAACAACACTCCATGCGTTTGTTTATGTGATCAATATGATTGTGTCATAGATTTCAGCATAACAAGTAGATGTAGAACAACAATGTCTAGTAAGGAAACGTACAAGACTAACCTTAAAAGTATGAGTGTCTACTTTTGGAAAGTAATTATCTTTAGCTACCAAGATGTCAAAGCTTGTAACTCCCACTGAATTAAAGATCATTACAATAATTTCTTACTCAGTAATAAGTACACAATACTCCCACTGAATTTGACAACATTGTAAGTGTTTCATATCCAATGAAAGAAAATAGTGTGCTTTTAACTTTCCAACACTTTTGAATGTCCATACGTAACAATTACTTATGCATTAAAGTGTGCATTCTACTACGTTAATGATGCAATTAACTTGAAAAATTGGGCATGCAATTTCTTCCTTAACAGGTCTACCATCCCACAATGTATGTAGAACCTATAAATGGTCAAAACAAAACAACTAGATAAATATACTAGTTAGTCTTTTACCATTTTGCGGTAGTTAGTCTAGTTTCTAACTTTAATAACTCATAAGGTTCTAGTTAACTAAATATCATATTTGTTACTAAGAATTTAATCACCAAATGAGGGTGATAAAATCTTTACAGAAAATGAGCAATTCTTAACTATTAAAGTTTGCCATGTGTTATATATTAGAATTTAGACGTATCTAATATTCCTATTATCCTTTCTCATTCATGAAAAGCAATAGGATTGTGTCTCACTCTTCTTTCATAGAAAGGAGACTTCCTTTGTCTTGTACGTAAATTTTTCTTAATCAAACATATGTTTGAAAACAGAACGAGATCAATTTACCAAAGCCCAAATGTTGTTTACGGTTTTAACGTTGCATTAATACATTAAATGAATTAACAAAATTCAATTTCAGTATTTTCGATAATAAAATCTTTAAGAAAATAAAATACCCATTGGTAAATATTCATATCAACCATAGTATTTTCTTAAAGCTAGGATCCTTAATTGACATAGTACCATTACATCAGTTGATCTGCTAGTAATGATAGTATTCAACAAGGTAATTGTCGAACAATAATTGCCAATATCATATTGCAATTCCTAGATCATTATGGTATTTACATTGACAAAAACCTTTGCAATGTAAGCATATTTCATCCACATCTTAATGCCTTGAGTCCAAGCTCTCACTTCCTACTCAATTTAAGTCGTCTAATTTAAAAACTGCAAACTCTCATAATTCCATTACATTCAGTTGATCTGCTAGTAATGAAATTATAAAGTTCACCTCTTCATTGTAATCTAGCCAAGCTCTCACATGACGTAAATCACAACTTCAAGTGTTCTTTAATTAGATGGCATTAGACTTAATTTTTAAGGGTAGTAATTTTGATGTGTATAATCAAAATAACGTATGAAGAAGCATGCATACAACTTCATAACATTGGTTATTACAAAACATTTTTATTACCAATTCACTAAGATCAAATTAACAAAGTTTTGATTGAGGTATTGGGTTCACCAATTAAAGAATTACTAACAATTATCGTCAACTATACCGTACTTTTGCATAAGCCCTAAAGCTTAGTGTTTCGGGTAATCATAGTGGAATTGTAGTCAATTCACCCTTAAGATGATATTGTACGTAAAATAGTGATATAGGTAAGTCTAGATCGGCGCACAAGCGGTAGTAGAGAACCGGTAGGAGCGAGATCTTTAAAAACCCCTCTCTACAAGCACATTGTATGGCGATTTCGGTCCGCCTTTCACACACTATTGTACAAAAACATCAATCAACTAACCTTGTAAATTTGACTCTTAAAACCAAAACAAATTTCGCCATTTATTTGGTCCATATTATTTTTATACAAAAATTACCCTTTTTTGTTTATAAACATGTCTAACACAATTAAACAAAAAACAAGTAATTTAAACAAAAAATAAACAACTAAATAAAACATATATATCATAACCATTAAATATATATATAAAAACATGTAGCCACATGCAAACTTAATTCGATAATCCTATTAAAAATCAATTCTAGGTTTTAATTAACACATAATTGATTCCTTAATATTGGAGTCTTCCTCAATTCGACATCTATCAATTAATTTACATGTATAATCTTAACAATTAAAAAAAAATATGACATTTGAATCCATGCTAAACATGCATGTTTTCATGGATTCCACATAACAATTATTGCATATAGTCACAAGAACGTTTACATAAACACATAAACATGTTTCTTAGGGTTTCTAATCAAATTAAAGATCAAAAATCCAAAAACCCTAGAATTTAAAAAAATCGATTTATATAAAAATTAGGTTTTTTATTTTTATAAACCCTAAATCTAAAAACATGCATAAAACCAAACAAAATTCATTTTTTTATATGTTTTGGTAATTAATTACACATTATAACGGCTCATGATGCCACTGTTGGAATTTTATACTCATGTCATACATATATAAACAATAACATCAAGTTAAGCATAGCGGAAGCAATTAGGATCATATAATGCATAATTAATTAACCAAACATAAAAGTAAACGTACCTTTTGATTCTAGCAAGAACAAGAATCAATTCTTCAATTCAAGATCAAGAACCCTAATTAGGGTTTATGTGGATTAAAGAATAACCCCTTACCGTTTGCTATTCAATCCAAGAATACTAACAATAGTGTGTTAGTATCACGTTCTTGTACACACGTACTCTTAGCGATTCGATGTGAATGCTAGTTCTTGATCACAATAGATTTACCAAACACTTTGTAATGTTCAAGGTTACTCGCAAATCCCTTTTCTTGGGGCTTCACTCGTTGACCTATAAACAAGAGAGGAGAAAAGAAGAAGTTTGGCCTTCTATTGAAATCAAGTGTACCAAGGATGAATACATAGGGATGTATTTATACCCTTATGGTTGAGATCAAGTTTACAATGGTTTCCGATGTGGGATTCCATTGTTTGGCCATAAACAAGCCCAAGAGAGGATTTCAAGAACCTTCTCTTGTTTTGTTTTATTTTCTTCGTATCCCGTTGACATTTATCGACTGTTAGTCAATTCTATTAATTACCTAACGTTCTTTAGTCATTTATTGTGAATTAAATAATTAAATATAACATGTTATATTAATTATTTAAACATCGAGTCTCATACGTAAAGTGTGCAATCCCGTGATCTCGAGTTCGATCTTAACATACGACTACTAAAATGATGTCCATAAACTAACAAATAATACGCTAACCGAATGATTAATATAATATATGATGTTACAAAGAGTTCTCATATGGAATGGTTGTGTCTGCAGGACCTTCTTAGCTCCTAAATTGGTCAGAAATTCGAGTTTGGTGGTAAAAAGTGTTACCAGAATCGTACTTTAGGTTTTCTATTTATAAGGTTTGGAATTGGCACGATACAGCGTATCGGATGGCTCCAATACGACGTATCGGGGTCTTTTAGCATGGGCTCCACGATTAAAATATTTTGATAAGTGTACGAACCGCCTTGCAATACTGCGTATTAATGACTTTGGATACGGCGTATTGAGGTCTTTCCCATCATGGATGTTAAGTGCAGTTAAGTACTGGATACTCCGTATTGCTTATAATGAATACGGCGTATTGATGTCTGAACAGTGGACTTTACTTGGTTTTTTTGTTTTAGCTCCAAAACACGTTCATTTCTTTAATTTTCATCAATTGCTCTAATATTACTGAGATTAACAAAAGTGAATGATTAAGTATAAATTCCCATATAAATAGCATAAAAGAAGTAATATAAACGGGACAAATGATGCATATAATTAATACTTATTTGATCTTATCACCTTACATTCAACATTTTTTGGGGGGCAACTTTGAGACATGTAATTTAGTTGATCTCATAAGAAATGACTTTGCCAGAAATAGCAAGGCTCTACAAATCAGGCAACAAACACTTGCTACTTAGTGAGTCGTGAGCCGGCCGCTGAGAACATCATTTTTTTACATATTATATCTAGCCTGCACATGACATGTAAGCCGGTTAACATCCAAATGACCAAATTCATCAACCTGTTACAAGAAAATGGGAGTTAGAATTAAAAAAATAGTTAAATGATTGTTATCTACTCCTATTATTTTCTTAATACTCAGTTTTATACAAAGTCAAAATAGGGTAAGCATGATACTTAAACCAATCAACATGGAGGACCCCGTACCCAACCAACTAACCAACCAACTATAACGTGCATGATTGAAAGAGAAGTAAGTATGTGAAAGATTCTTCCACCAACAAATTGGGCGGTACTCTTGAGAGTACTTTAAGTGTCTTGTTCCACTTAACATAATATTCCAAAACCAATTTTGGTTGAAAGTACCCTAGTGCATATAACGTCTTTTAGGAAACTTCATTGTCTTCAACTTTTTCTTAATAGGTTATGTTTAAACGAAAGGTGATTGGAGAAGTTGTTAATTTCATGTCAATTATCTTCTATGATTTTTACTCATTTCATTTCAAATTATTGTATTCAGACAAAAAATACACAGTTTAAAAACAATAAGTCCATTACGTACACTCTTTAACCAATCAAATATTATTTTTGCCCGCTAAACTCACTTTTGATTGATTGACAAAAAAAGAGGACCATCATTTTGGGATATCGCAAAATGAAAATGTAAACTACAATTTTAGGATGAAAGGAGTAATAAGTTAGAGCTGATTTTTGAAAGAATTTTTATGCCCCCGGGGTCGATATACAACCGTCTACATCATTTTCCCATGTCGTGCACACCATCGAGATCGAATATTTGGACTTTAAAGTTGTCATATAAACCAAAACAAAATGAAATGAGACGAATAATAATAAATAAAAGTCTAAGGCTATCCGCAATAGGCCAGATAGCATATCTATACTACATATAAAGCATAAATGACTCTCTACAAAATTTTAAGACTTATAAGAAATTAAGCATGGTTTACAACACTTTAATGCACCCAATTTTCAGAATTACAACAAAGTAAACATATTGTACAGTCAGGGACGGACCCAGGATTTCTGAAAGGGTGTTGCACAAAAAAAATTTATGACTATAAGTACTAAAGTTGAATGATAAAGAATTTATTAAGTAAAAATGGGTGTTGCACGAGCCCAGAAAAGACATATTTTATAAAAAATTTACACTTCGTGACCTAAAATTGGGTGTGGCCCGTGCCACACCCGGCTCCTATGTGGGTCCGTCCCTGATTGTACAACAAAATAAAGCGTGGTGTCATTTTAAAACCAAAATTCTATCAAACAACATTAATGCTATTAAAACACCCATTCACAAAAAATTACAATCATTTAAGCACGATGTACAATAGCTGCAACCAATTTTCAGATTTANTTTTTTTTTTTTTTTTTTTTTTTTTTTTTAATTGAGTGTGAGAAGTGTTTGTTGTGGTAATTGATTTTAAATAAAGTATAAGGTGAGGCAAAAATCAATTAAAGTTTGCAATGTTTAATGCGTTACGGGTGTTGGTGCGTGGAAGAGTGTAATGTCGACATGATAATCATTAGTGATTTTAGTACATTGCATCCAAAATAGTCTATGCGAACTATTCAAAATAATACTAGTGCTCATATACTAATAATTTACAATAAAGTTTTTCCATTTTGTGTTTGCCGAATTGGGTGCAATGCACTTGTCGTTAATATGATGCAATGCTAATATCTAATCACACATGAAGTTTAGTCCTAATGGTCATTAATTCACGAGTTGGTTTCATCACGTACTTTTCTCTTATGAATAGTTTTAAAAACCGACCATCTTAAATTCGCGATAGATGCAATATAATACACGCTTTAAACTTTTTTTGTCAAACAAATTGAATACGTTTCTAGCTCTTTTTGTCCATCAGGTTTTATGATTCAGCATCAACTTTTCAATTTGCATTTAATAAAATGATGCAATTGAATAGTTTCAAACTTTTTAATTAGACTTTTCAGGACATTTCTTGTTAGATATGTAATCTCTTTGATTGACTCCGTAGGGCATGAGTGATGCACATTAGTTTAAAAAAAAGACTGAGTCGTGGCTAGCTTTGTGGGGTTGGATTAACCGTCTCTTCATTCTCACTCACCCATTTTAGATATCGAGTAGTGTTTCAAAAGCATTCCTCTAACTTAATTAGTGGACCTTTATTACTTTTGATCGATGTAGATTGTAGATGTAAAAGGATAAAAATATAGCTTCCCACGAAATATCTCTTTAGTATATGAAAGAATTTACTACTAATTAGTCGTTTTTAAAAAACAAAAAAAAAAAGTATATATGAAAGAAATGTCAACAAACTAGTAATTTTAACCATTTGGTCTAAGATCAAATGGCCACCAGAAGTAATCTTGGGAGTTGTTTCTTTTGGAGGTCTCGGGTTCGAGACTTGCCAGTGGGGTTTCCTCCTAAACGAAGCGGAAAAAAGGAGTAGGGTTTATTCCCCAAAGGCGAAGGTTCGAGGAAGACACATTGGATGTTACTGCACGACTTGAATCACTAACTAATAAGTAGCCGTTCTAAAAAAAAAGTATATGCAAGAATTGTTTACAAACTAGTAATTTTGTTTTTCGACTACAAACATACCCATACCCATATGTTTGTATCAAAACCTAAACCTACAACTTATTGTTGGAAGAGCATATGGGTCACGAGTAAAAAGACGAAAAAGAAATGCATGTTGCTTGATAGAAAACTGATAAACATCTAAAAAAGAAATTGTTCAACTTATGTTTGAAAGATCTCTATGACCGTTTCCGACCAATTTTTTGTCACCTCTAAGTGTGTACATAATGAGATTCAACAATCAACCTTACGAGAATATCAAATGACTTAGGTTAAGTTATCTAGTTCTTTTAATAAACAAATGATTTTGAGGTCAAATTTGCGAAACAAAATATAATTTCACTTGATTGGAGAAATAAAGATATGATGACTCGATCTCCATTTGAAGATACGTTTTCTTTTTGTATGAAAACAAAAGTAAAATATTATTCTATAGGAATATTTGGAATAAGTTTGAGAGGGTTGATGCAACCAAATGGAAAGGACAAACGGCACGGGTACAATGGCCGAAAGTGATATACCGTGGTACTAACGATAACTATTTTCAGAAGCACTTACTTTATTAAAAAACCGAAAGGTGACACCGTACATTCTTGTAAATCATTTTGGTCAAAACCCATAGTTGGTGGTTTGAATCTAAAGCCATTTGCGGTACCTTTAAAGCCAAAAGAAATGAAACCTTATTTTTCCAGAGGTTACAAAAACATGAACAATGTTTATGACACAATAACGAAAATGTAAGTGTTCATTTTAGTTTATAACTTGACAAGAGAAGACGTCAAAAAATGATACGGAATAGTACACAGATATAAGGGTCCGTTTGGTAGATTTATTTTGGCTACAAGGAATGGAGTCATAGTGTTATAAATTGTTTGGTAGGCAAAAGTTGATTTTTTATTTGTACTTCATACTCTTGAAAGTGGGTTTTCATGATATCCAGTAGGCATAGTGACTTTTCTGACATGGATTTCATTATTCGTATAAATTTGTACTTTTAGGCATTATTTTATGTTATTTAAAATTTTTAAGTGGCCTCATGTTCAATTTATTTCTTATTTTAATGTTAAAATAATAAGATATTTCCTATTTCAATAATAAAATAATAACAATTTCATTTAATAATATATTTTATCTCTCCTACTTTTTCTCTCTCCTCATTTAATTCAAACCTATATTTAAATCCAATTTCAATCAAACCATTCACAAATCCAAATCCAATTCCAATCCCACTTACAAACCAAACGGGCCCTAAGTTTGCGAAAGCGAAAACTTAACTTACATTTAATTTGAAAATTAAAAGCGTGCAATAATACTTATATCGTACATTCGTACAACACATACAACTCCTATCCACCGGCCTAACCCCCAACCACCAACCGTGAAGAACAATTTATATTCATTCATGAATTTAAACACCTTAACGATATAGTTCTATTTGTTAATTTTAAGATTGTAACGCTTTGATTGAGAGTGATCATAAAATAATAAAGATTTGTAGCCAAAATGCAAATTTCGTATGTACTGTATATCATAAGACTGATGTAATGGTCATCAAATTCATCACTTGTACGTCAGCGTCACATCACTATTCAACATATCACTAAACTCACCACCAAACAGGTGTAATGATCACCACTAAATCAAACATATAAAAATACTTCACTTAATAAAAACATACCTCACAATATACTTAAAAATAAAATAAAAAATAAGAGTGTAAAACGTATGGTGATGTAGACCATCAAACCATTGTCAAAATAGAGGATCGCATTAAATGGAAGGCGGTAATGGTTTATATGCTTGGTTGGTGGTGGTGAATCGCCCACCGTTACACCCGGCCTAATAGCCTTAGCTTCTCAATGAAATGATTGAGTAGTGCCGCTAAAAACTCAAAGCAATATTAGTCTTAGGAGAAAAAGATATCGTAGGTGACAAAAGAGACGATATCATCACGTTGAATAATTGGTCAAAATATGTGTATGATCAAAGATGATTAGAATTTTAGAATGTAAAGAATATTTTAAAGATGATAATCAACACACCTTTTTGGCAGTTTTGTAGTGTTATAAAGCTAGTCGACAGTCACTAGTCTCTACTTATTGAAAATTATACGTAATTTTATCCCTGGACCTACATTTGCACACAATTTCATTAGTTTAGTTATTAAAATTTTAATACTTATTATCACCATTACATGAATCTATTTAAAAAAGAAAGCGTGATTATCCTGTTAAGGAAAAGACAAAAACAAGAAAATAGACAATTAAGCCGAAACTGTGGACCGCAATTCGTTCTTAATTTTGGAGTTTTGTTTAAGGGGTAATTGTTCGTACGAATGGTACAATTTGACCAATGGGAAAACTTTTGTGTAATAAAATAACATGTGTTCACTTTATACATATCTACTTGTCTCTTTAAAGAATTAGGTCAGGTCTTATTCAAGTTTTTTTAATTTAATAAAAACATAGTTATGAGTTATGACTTCATTAACCAAACAGCATCCAGAAGCTCAAACACATTTTTTGCGCTGAACCGGGGTATTTTGTTACTGTTTTTGCTAAACTCAGTAACAATTTTCGACCATTTCTCATGACACCTCTAAGATACGTACAAACGATATTAAACCTCAAAAATCTTGTAAGAAGATTATGGTGCCAATTCACTTGGCTATTTGGTGGTTTATATATCTTAAATATGTCAAAAAGATGGTATTACATGTTGGTTAATAGGTGTCAATGTGTTCCAGATTAGGGTTAAGATAATCAATGAGGTACCGGATATTCACTTGAAATCGTGGTATCACTTTCCAATAGAAACTATTCGACCCTATGCCTGGGTTACACGAATATCTCTATGGGATAAGACCAAGTGATGTTCTTGTTTTAGGCACAAATCAAGAACAGAAGCGTATTCAAGTGTTTAGGGTTTATGTTGATCGTACTCATGCAGAATGTTGTGACCTCTATTTATAATAGAGAATACTCAAACCCTAGCCCATGGAATTATGTATATTTAACGGCCCATTAAATATATCATAATACTTTCCATAATAGTAGAAATCAGTGGTTATCAGTGGAAACAATAACACTAGCAGTGGTAATGTTAACACTATCAGTGGAAACTAACAGCAGTTGGATGCTTACACTAGCAGTGGGAACTGCTAACACTAGCAGTGGGAACTGCTAACACTAGCAGTGGGATCAGCAGCAGAGTCAGCAGCAGAGTCTAGCAGCAGAGTCAGCAGCAGAGTCTAGCAGCAGAGTCTACTAGCAGCAGATTCAGCAGAATCCACTAGTATAACCACAATTGAGTCAGGGTGTTCATGGACCAAATGGGTGTACACTCCGTACCTCCAAACCCATTACCAGGTGTGAACTCATCCCTCAAGTGCACTAAATTTTCCAACAATCCTCCCCAAATTTAGTTCACTTCCTTTGCATGAAAAAATAAACATAAAACAAAACAAGTGCATAAATGAAAATATCCTGAGGATTGAATTTCCACATTAGTACATATACGTTCAAATATTCGAGAATCAGGGTGTTCTAAGAATTGAACCCTTCAACCCATTTGAATACCTGAAGATAAATACACACAAGTTTTCAAACACTTAAATACTCCTGACACTATTACAAGCCATGTGTCCATATCCAATTCATAAATGTTGTAAAAGCTAAAAGTCCAAAGCTTCCTGAAGCGGCAAAACTTCAACATTTACATAGGTGGTTCATCTTTAATCATGCTCCTGCTCAGCACTTTGTCCAAGAAATTAACCATTAAGAAGTGAAGACTTCATCCTCCTTTCCAGCAGGTAACAAGCACAACCTTGGGATGTAATATAAAACATGTGCTTCAGTCCACAAAATGTTCAGCTTTCCACATTGAACTCAGCTTCCAAGTTTCCTTAGAAGGGAGTTGGGTATCTTTGCATTCAGTGACTAAGTTGGACTTAAACCCATCCCTGTAGCAGACTTTAAAACCAAGTATCTAGCCAAACCCTTCGTCAAGTGATCAGCTAAGTTTTGTTGAAATCTAACAAACTCTATAGATACCACCCCATTCATGATGAGCTCACGAATCAAGCTATGCCTCACACCTAAGTGTCTAGACTTCCCATTGTACATCTGGCTATAAGCCTTTGCCAATGTAGCAGCACTATCACAACGGATAGAAAT
>LBNU01024890.1:19981-31675 GCA_014162995.1 Artemisia annua | reverse complement strand
CTAGCAGCAGAGTCTACTAGCAGCAGATTCAGCAGAATCCACTAGTATAACCACAATTGAGTCAGGGTGTTCATGGACCAAATGGGTGTACACTCCGTACCTCCAAACCCATTACCAGGTGTGAACTCATCCTCAAGTGCACTAAATTTTCCAACATTACATTCATGTTGTCTATAGTCAAAACCAAGTTAAAGAAAGTTGAAAACAAATAAAATAGTCAAAACCAAGTTAAACAAAGTTGAAAACAAATCATTAGTAATTATATTTTGCTTGACAAGTACGTAGATATACGAACACAGTCAACACACGTAATAGGTTTAAAGTAAGAGAGAATTCTTTAAATGCCCCAGAAGTACAACTCTACTCACCCTATGTGCCCCAAAAAAATATTATTTCTTCAAATACCCTATGGGCGACTCTTTCCCTTGAATTCTTGGGCAACTCTCATAAATATGTGACACGTGTCCCTATGTTTGTCCCCACCATGTACTTACACCCTAGGTTATTTCTTGGGCAACTGGGCCCACATTTCTTGGGCGACTTTACTTTTTTGACTTTTAGCGAAAAAGTATAATCTTTTAAAATAATACATTTTTGGTCCTTGTGGTTTGATTAGTATTTCATTTTTGTCACACACATTAGTTGTCCTTTTATAATCAATTAACACACACCACAAAAATAAACAAATTTATAAATCTCATCTCCTTCATCAAAAACCCCAAATCACAAAACAGTTCACAAAANAAAAAAAAAAAGCTGTCGATCTAAACCCAAATCCTCAACCATTATAAATCCCCAACCAATATAATCATCCTCAACCCACTAAATCCCCAACACCTCAAAACAGTTACAAAACCCACTAGATCGAAAGATTCACAAAACCCATTATGTTGAATTTTTTTACCTTGGACACATTATAAATCTCTCACAGATTCACAAAACCCACTAAATCAACAACAAAACAGTTACAAAACCCACAATTACCCAACACTTCCCGGATCCGACCAAACAACGACAAAAGCGATGGAGTTTTGTTAAGAAGATGAAGATGATATAGATATTTGAATAAATGAAAGACTAAAAGATTGTTTGATATATGTTAGATCACAAAAAACATGGATGAATGAAACAAATATTTCTTTTTAAACATGCTACTGAGAGGAAACGAATTCCAACATATATATATGGATTGTATTTGGTTTTGATTGGATTTGCCTGGATCTTTAGCATGTCTTTGATCATTTCATTTTAAATGGGTGTAACTCGTGTAAGTTTACACGCTTTTGTGATTAATATAATACCACAAGGACCAAAAATGTATTATTTTAAAAGATTATATTTTTCATTAAAAATAATAAAAAAAAGTAAAGTTGCTCAAGAAATGTGGGCCCGGTCGTCCAAGAAATAGCCTAAGTAACTAGTACTATATAAGTACAACCATAGGGACACGTGTCACATATTTATGAGAGTTGCCCAAGAATTTATGGGAGAGAGTCGCTCATGGGGTATTTGAAGAAATGAGATTTTCTTGGGGCACATGGGGTGAGTAGAGTTGTACTTGTGGGGCATTTAAAGAATTAGCTCTTAAAGTAACACGTTGAATTGGTGTTCTTTCGATGCAGGAAAATATTCATGCATACAAATGATTGGTAGTGATCAAATACAATGAATACAATCCTTAAGAATGTTTTGGGTAACAGGGTTTGATACCCCGACAAATCTTTATAGATAAATAAACACTAGCAGGGTATCCGCGCGATGCGGCAGCGGGTACCCTGACACTATATTTTGCGGCAAGCAAATGTTGTTCGATAATTGAACATTGACACCCGACCCACTATTGCAATTAACCCTAAAATGATATGACTAAGCCCTACTTCTCTTCATTCACCAGCCACTTTGTCTTACACGGTTTTACAGACAATAACTCGGTAGCTTAATTCAACGAACTCAATACTTCAGCCCAATTCGAAGTCACAGTTCAAAATATCAGCCCAATATTTATCCGTAGTTCAAACTTTATTCAGCCCAAAATATCTTCACACATATAGCACAACTTCAAAAATTGATAACCAATCCACCACTTGTTAACCTAAAATGATATAAAACCTTCAGCCCAAAATATCTTCACAAATAGCCTTGTTTTTTTTGAACAAAAACAAATAGCCTTGTTACCCTAGCATCTTAAACACATTTCATACGCCTCCTTTTCACAAAATAGCCACCACACATCATTTCATTACTTTACTAAAAAACTAACACCAAATGCTCTTATTTTCTTCTTGCTAAATCCGAATCACAAACACCCTATCTTTCTTTCTTCTCAAAACGACACAATCCAAATCAAGAGATAATCATGAAACCCTTGTTCCTTGATCCAAACCACGAACATAAACACGTCTTTTGTGGTTCTCGTTACTTGACTCTTTTCGGCTTCAAGATCTTTTGAAAATGAGGTATCAGGTAAGTTGTTTTCTTCTTTTTAGCCGAACCACACAAATCTATGACACAAGCCTTGAACCGTGGCTTTGTTGTTATTGTTTTGTTGGTTTTTGGTTTCAAGAGATCGATGATGGGTTGTGTTTGGGTCGTTAAAGATCTTAGATTATTTTTATTGTATTAAGTATGTTGTTACGTGAGATGGGAATGTTGGGTTATGTTGATTGGCTATGAGGAAAAAATGTTGTAGATTAAATACGGGTTTGTCGTTCTTTTTCTTGATGTAAGGAGATGGTTTATAGGTTAGTTTGTGGATTTTTTATGTATTAGATGTTTAAGATCATTTGTGATTTTGATTTGTTGACTGTAGTTGATTGTTGTTCTTCTTGCTAGTTCCTTTTCATTGACTTTTTCTTTTTAAGTTTTTATAATCTCAGATTTATATAAAAAAAATATTATATATCCTTGTTTTTTTATAATATCTTAAGTTTTTTGTTATACAATATTTTTTTACATGAATTATTTTTTTCAAGGTGAGCAAGAAATGAATCTGAAAATTGTGAAAAAAAGGAGGCCGGAGGGAAAAAAAAAGGCTAGAAGAAAGAAAAAAAAAAGAGGCTAGAGGAATTATGCGTATGTTTTAATGGATGAAAAGTTTGTACCATATGCTTTATCATGTGTATGTTTTAATTTTATGTTTTAGGTGCATTTAATGAAGAGAGAGTGATCCTTTTGAAGCTTAGAGGGTTGTACTTTAGGTTTAAATCATTGTAAATTTAGGTGTAGGTGTGTTTTAAAGGCTATTTAATGTATATACAATGCTTTACTTGTTGTAATTATGAAGATTCCTTACTTTAAAGTGTTGTAAACATTGCATAATTTTTTGTACATTTGAAATTTTTGGAGAGAGATTCATTTGTGTATTATATGTAGTATAGATTTTGTACGTCAAGAGGGATTATGGAGAGATTCCTTAACATAAGAAAATGCAACGCTACTACTTAGCTCGGTGAACATGAGATCATTACATCAAAATACCATAACACATCAAACGTTAATACAATACAAGAACATTAGGACACTTCTATAGACCCACCTCAATCTCTTATATTGGTACATAAGTACCACAGCTGAAACACTTAGGGTGTGTTTGTTTCATTAAGATGTTTTGGGTCTGAATCTAACTACCACATCTTACTGGTAAGAGGTGGTTATAAAGTCTGAATCTAAATGAAATAATGTTGTTTGTTTTTTATAATTGTCTGAATGATTTTAATTATTTATTTTTTAAGTGTATATTTAACCATAGCAATACGATGAATAAGTTTTGTTAATACAAATAATGTCAAAAACGTTATTCGCATTATTCGATCTTCTTGTGTTTTGATAATCACAAAATATAAAGACATGTTATGTAAAGTTACGGTTAATAAGTTTTTAACCGAGGAAACTTGTTACTTCTACGTAGCTTCTACAACGTCACTTCAAGTATGAACAAACTTTATACCGTCATTTGTTTGGTGATCAAAGAAGTTTTTATTTTCTTATAAACTTACATTTTTAAGTTTGACAAAACATTTTTACAAAAGTATTTTTGTGTTTTTAAAAGAAATGTTTTATTAAGAAAATATATTCAAGTTCAAATTTGCAACAGCTAGTTTTCCCCCCAAAATAGTTGAAACTTCACCAGATAAGTTTTCACCACGTCAGGACAAAAAGGGAGCGTTTTTGTCTGGACGGTCCCTTAAAGGGGTCGACGGTCCCTTAATGATAAAGGATCGTCGCCTATTTACGGGACCGCCTGGTCAGTCCTGTCGTCTATAAATATTGAACTGTTACACCTCAGAAAATAAGGATTTTCACACACAAAACTTTCTATTTTTATTTTCCCTTTGAGTCTTTGATCACTATAACATGTCGGTATATGTTTATAAGTGATTTCCTCTTCCATCAAGTGCAAGAGAAAAACTCTCGACATCAATGAAGTCTTGAGATGTTATAGGTGTCCACACACAAACGTAACAAGTGTTACGGTGATAGGTTCTGTAAATAATGTCATTGTTATCCGACTTGTGTGTGAGTCGAGGAGGGGATATTTGTGTGAACTTGGATGGTGATGTAGATCTAAGAAGTGTTGTAACTAGATTAGTTCATGTATTGGTGTGAGGAGAATAATGTCCTAGTGTGTAGGATAGGATTTGGTCGAGTTATTATGTAAAGACTTGGATCGGGTGATGATCCAAGTGAGTCATGTGTGTTGTCTTGGTTCGGGTGAAGAACCAAGTATGTCTAGTGTGTGAAGGCTTGGTTCGGGTGAAGAACCAAGTGTGTCAAAGTGTGAAGGCTTGGTTTGGGTGAAGAACCAAGTGTGTAAAATATGTGAAGACTTGGATCGGGTGAAGATTCAAGATGGACAAGAGTGCTTGTTCGTGTGGCCACGTGGGCCTTGGAGTAGATTAGTTCTAGCTACGATTAGAACTCGACATTATGCTTAGTGTCGTTAAGCCTTGTGTAAGCATGTGTACGGATTGCTCCGCCTGAAGGAGTATGTTGATATAGTGATTGATAACTCTCGAGTGTGGTACTCGGGGAGTGGAGTAGGACGGAGAGTGAGCTTCGTGCCGAACCACTATAAATCGCCGCGTCTCTTTGGTTGTGTTCTTTCCCTACTCTTTACTTTACTTGTTTGTTTATGCATGTTATTAGTTAAATAGATATCACATAACAAGTAGAATTCAGTAAGTTTGCAAAAGAATATAAATCGGACCTAAAAACGGCGAAGCATTTTAACAACTAAAAAGAAACGGTGAAACTATTCAACCCCCCCTTCTAGTTTCTACAATTGGTATCAGAGCCAGGTTATCAAGATCTTTAGAGTATACTGTACTTTAAAACTTGAATCGATCTATGGAGTCTGAAAGATACTTAGAAAGGATCTAATTGAATTAGTCACCATTTTTCGAAAATGAAATCTTTGTCATTTGGAAAAATGAATTTGAAAGTTATGTGAAATCAATTAGTCATAATCTTTGGCATGACATCTCTTTTGATATTTTTAATTAATGAGAACGGATTTCGAAAACTAAGATTTCATAAGAAAATTTTGCTAGACAAATATTGGCTTATAAAACTTTGCTAAAAATTGGTTTTTGACAAAACCATTTTATGAAATGTGGTAAATGATATATGGCAAAATACTTTAAACTTCCATCAAGGAAATGTTCAAGCCAAAGATGATGAAACTATGTTATTAGTAAGTCACTTAGTTTTAGTAGAATCGTGTACTACTAGTTTGAATGTTTTTGTTGTAGGTAATGTTGCCGACAAGAATCACATTAACAACTAAGTTGGTGTATTAATCAACAAGTCTTGAAGTGATGATAATGAAGAAGACTAAGTACGTGGTTAGATAGCATAAGGTCAAGATGGTTAGAAATCAAGACAATGCGTGGCTAGATTGTGTAACTACACTTAAGGACGATTCGCCAAGTGAGTTTCATCATGTCTTCCATCACATACACGACACATGTTATGATATGTGTCATTAAGGATAGTTAGAGGCCACAGTAAGTTTTCTTTCATTCTTGCCTATCATAGTTGCTAATTGAATGCTTGCTATATGCTTACGTGTCTATGTGATTTATCGTTACTTGCTTGCATGCTAGATAATGTCTATATGTTCTTGTGTGATATATGCTTTGTGATCATTAGACTCTTTGTCTAAATGCTTATCCTTCTTTGGATTCAAGCAAATTATTTGGAAAAATAACGGTCTTACCACAACCATTATTTATAACGAATGTAGCGTCAATCAATCACTATAGACGATGCACACTTACTTCACTCTTTGTTTGCTCTCTAGTTCTCGTCTATGAATTCTCTTAAAATTTACATGATTGACTTCTAGCCTCTCCGATGCAAATCTCGTCCTTGAATCCCATTGAATGTTTTTACTCTCCCTATTCTTCTATATCGACTCAAAATCCATTCTTATTCAAGCGTATCGAGTCTATTCCTTTTCTTCTGTCTCGATTCCACTCCATACCCATTCCTTAGCCTACTCGTGCGTATTGAGTCAATTCTGTATCTTAAAATACAAAAAGATTATATTTTAAAACGATTTGGAACCAAAGACTTATCACAATAACTGAAACAACAAAAATCGTCAAAACCACACAACTTTCTGACGGCGGTCCTTTAGCTTTCGGCGGTCCCATATCGTTAAGGGACCGTCCTCCAAATTTGAGGCCATACCCCGTTCTCTCATCACAGAACCTGAAAAACAAAACCAAACACTCCTCCTTACTACAGAAACAACGAAAACTCGAACCATAAACCCAAAATATAACTCACCCAAAATCAAATTAATTCAAGAATTACAAACTCAAGATCATCAATCACTGACAATCACTAATCACTCTATTGTAAGTTAATTCATTCAATTCCACTTATTTAATTCGAATTAAGAGATTAGGGTTTCATATGAACTTAAAATTAAAAATTGGGGATTTTCATTTCTTTGTTAAATTAACAACAAGTAAAATCAAATTTAAACAATGTAGCGCTAATAATACTCAAATTAACCAATTAATTAACTTATTTTGCGAATTTTGAAAATGGGTCAAAAATGAGATTATCCCCAATTCGAATTTGAGATTGTTAATATTGTTTAATCATGTAACAGAAACGTAGTCACGCATTGTTAATACATATCAAAAATGTTTTCTTAATCATGCAACGAAATGGATAGGAAATCTTGAAATTAAGATCGACTTCAAGAATGTTTGGGATAAATGCAAAATTATGGTCTAGCTAGCCTAACGCTAATTTCATTTTGGTACAACCTAGCTACACATATTAGATCATGGTTTTTATCACATAGTTAATACAAATCTGAAACGTTTTCATAAAAAGGAGTAGTTAACTTAGGTATTACGACAATGTTAAATTACTTCTAATATTTGTTCATTTGTTTCATAGGTTAACCATGCCACATAGTTACGATAATGACCACTATCTAACTCATGTTTACATCCCAAAACTTTCATTAGAACATCATTCCGACCCTAAATTCATCCAAATATTCAAAGAACTTGAAAAGGGACATATTCATAAGAGACGTTTCATAAGTCCACTATATGAAGATAAGGAATCCATTAATAGAGGCTTTCGTAAGATAGGTTTTGACTGTCTTCTGAACATCGATGAAACCATTTGTCCTAGATTTATATTAGAATTCTATGGTGGAGTAAAAATGAAACGAAGTCAGGATTACTCAATACATTTTTGGTGTACCATAGGTCACTATGGATTTTCTTTATCTCTTAAACAGTTTGGTCAAATCCTTGGACTTCCATATCATGGGCAATGTGCCTATTCGGAAGTAGCCGATCTTGACTCTCTTCTCGAAAATCGAGAAGAACATGGTCCTTATCGGAGACTCATTGATGTGTGCTATTTTACACATACTTTTGACCTTAGTTTAAGTGTGTAAAAGACCAAAAACTAACGTGAAACGCAAAAGATATATGTTTTTGTGTTTGTGACTGTGCAGGAAAGGATATTGCATAAATGGCCTGAAAACTAACCAAAAAGCCCTAAACGAGCACGAGATTTGGAAAAGAGTCAAGAAGCCGAGTCAACGATGAAATTTGCTTAAGTAAAGCCCGTGACGATGTTTTCATTACTTAAAAGCTCATGAATATGAAAGAGACACGTAATCGAAGATTAAAGATGATTATCATATATAAGCTTCCCAAATTCGAGCAAGTGATCACTTTTATATCATTGAAGACTTTTTGAAGACTCGTCAACATATTTCCTCAAGATTACAAGGACTAAAGTTTACTTTTTAGAAGTCGTTTAGTAGTGTAATAGAAGTTTATGTGTCATTTCATAAACAATATGAGTTGAGGGGGCTAGATGTAAAAGGAATCCACCATGGATCCCTTAAATACCACCCTTAAGCTTTATTTAGAAGCTAGTCTTTAGTCTTCAATTTATTTTAGTCTTTCATTTCATTTTAATTTTATGTCATTTATTTTCTTGTCATTTATTTTAATGGTCTAGCGAGTTGGGATCAAAAGTCTAGCGAGTTTGAACCTAGTCCAGCGAGTATGGTTTTAAACTCCTAGCGAGTTTGTAAGATTTCTAGCGAGTTTGGATCAAGATTTCTAGCGAGTTTCAAGGTTACATAGGTTAGCGAGTTTGGTCTTGAAATTAGTAGCGAGTATGCTTCACAAGTATAGCGAGTATGGTTATGATTGTAGTGTAGCGAGTATGGTCCTATTATTTTAGCGAGTATCTTTTTCTTATAGCGAGTATGGACTTGTTGTCTTAAGTCTGTGAGTCGTGTTGAGTCGAGTCTTATTTTCTTCTCTTCATTTCTTACTTCTTTCACAAGTCGAGTTAGACTTTCTTTTCACCTCATCGTTCTTCGAGTGAGGTTTTCTTTATTTCATTTCCTTAACGTTACTCTGCCGAATTTTCTTTAAACTTTTTTTTTAACTTAGTTTATTTTTCTTTTCAATAGTTTTATTATCTTTTAAACATTTACTTTACTTTTCTTTTATCAATTAAATCTAAAAGATCAAAAACATTTTCTTTCTTTCTTTCTTATTTCATTTTCTTTACATTTTATTCAACTTATGTTTACTTTTATCGTTCAAATTATTTCTCATTATCTCGTTTTTATTTCATTTAAGTTTTAAACAACCTTTAGTAGTATAACTAAAACCAAATCATATCTTTTAAACCAATTCACTTCACATAACTCACGGTTTTGAACGACTAGATCCATTCAACCCTCATTGGGACTACGACCCGTGGTTCTTGCTTGCTCACTTGCTAGAATTCTCACATCACTCATTCCTCCCAAAGACAAAATAATCAAGTCCCTTTGTGAATCGTCCTCCACCACTCACCCAAATAAAATTCTCTTCACCTAACTCCGTCATTGTCTTAAGGCAATGGCAATCATTCTACGTGAGAATGTATTCTGTCTTATGAATGAAAGTGAGTATGTACCAGCATCAATTGCTCACATGCTTTACTGCATTCTTACACGGACACCTTACAATCTTGCATACTTCTTCGCTAAGCGAATTATGCAACTCGAGAATACCAATGATAAGTTGATGCCCTACGGGATGCTTTTAACTCGTCTCTTCAACTATTTCATGGATACCTATCCTTATCTTCATAATCCTCTCTATCTATCTTACGATCGAAGCATGGCCCCCATCTCTAAGCAACAAATATCATCGTTTATAAATCCTGAAAGATTACCAATCGATGATATAGTGGATGAGGAAATAAAGAAGTATCTAAAGAGACGCATGGAAGAGGATTGAAGTCAACAACCATGTATTTGTTTAAATTTGTATTGAATGCTATGATGTAGTAGTAGTTTTTATGACTCTAAATGTTTATGTTATCTCTATCACACGATGTACTTGGAATTACTATGTTTAATTGTTTTATGAACTAGCATTATGTGTATGTTATGGATGAGATTATGAGATGTCTAGTTAGTGTGAGACATCTTTTATTGTTGAATCTCTATTTGTGTTGATCGTGACTAGTAGCATTGTATTGCATGTGCAGGCTGCAGAAATGAGAAACTGGGAAAAATCCTGCTAACCCACTGCCGGCGGTCCCTTATCGACCCGGCGGTCCCATAGTGATAAGGGACCGTCTGCTATTTAACGGACCGTCCTTGTGGGATCACGGATTTTGCACTGTTTTCTTCTTTCCTGCAATCCTAACCTATTGCATTATTATCACCACCTTACCTTGTTTAGTTAAACATCTTTATATGCTTGAAATCTCCTAATGCATGCTTTGCCCAAATCATAACCAAGCTTGATTATTTAAACCTTATCCATCACCCTCAACATCATCACAAAAATCATTCATTTCATCCTCATCACCTACAATGGCCTCATCTTCCAATACCATGTCAACCACAAAGAAAGAGCTCACAACACAACCTCCAAACAAAAGACCTAAACTCAAAATCATTCGACCTCAAATAACCTTCATTTACCTCACACTCTATGATTCCACTACATCTCCTAAGTCACCACCAACATCACCTAAAGCACCAAGTGCACTACTCAAAACACCATCCACCAATGGTACTTCCCACTCATCATCAAAGCCATCATCTAGCTCAAAGCCAACCACATCACCTTTCTCATCATTCATCAAAAACTTATCACCTTTTCTTACCGAATCTAGTTCGGGTGCCTACACTTCATTCGTGAGCAATCAACCACCATCTCCCACTCACTCAATCTTATCACCAAGAAACCAACTTCCACCTCAAACAAACTCATCTCCGAATGGGCAATTGGAAAATATTCCTTCCACACCACCATCATCTCCAACTCTTGGAAATTCACTTTCCTACTACTTTGTCAACAACCACACGGTGGGGTGTGCTTGTTGCTACCATAGCTTTCATCTCATCCACTCTCTTCGAGATGAATTGCACATCATGTTTGGTCACATTGAGTATCTCATTGCTCAACAAAATGTGCAACCAACTCCTCTTGCTTCCATGCCACCATCGGCAACACCTTCGTTTCCACCTTCATCCTCACCATCATCTACTCCACCATCCAACTAGATGTTTTTCAAATGTCTAGTTCAAGAATAATTAAGTGGATGTTATGTTTTGGACCAAGCATGCAATGGGAGATAATTAGTTGTACTAGTTAATGTTTAATGTTGTTATCTAATGCTGTATTATTTATGAAATCCTTATGATTATCATGTATGCTCCTTGGTTAAAATGAATGAATGTTATGTTTTAAGTTATGATAATAGTTTGTGGTATTGGTCATAGTTAAAAATGAAATTGGACTAAAATTACTCAAACTTAAAAATAAAATAAAAAATGAGGAGTTGTTTGAATCACAACACATCTGCCAACCAGGAAACCTACTGGTGGCGGTCCTTTAAAGGACTGGCGGTCCTTTATCATTAAAGGACCGTCCCCCTGTTTACGGGACCGTCCCTTGTAGTGCTAAAATTCAGATTCTACCTGTAATTTCCTATCTGATTCATGCTCTACATAATTGATTTCACACCCATATTCATTATGCTTTCTACATTCTTATATACTATATATATATATATATATAATTATATATATATTATTATATATATATATATATATATTATATATATATTCTATATATATTCCTAATATATATATATATATATTATATATTATATAATATATTATAT
>LBNU01024886.1:11748-37739 GCA_014162995.1 Artemisia annua | reverse complement strand
ATTTCTTTTATCGAAAACTTAGGTTATCGAGAACCTTATAAGTTATCGAAATCAATCTCTTATTTTCGAAATCTTATAATTCTATCGAAATTAACTTAAGTGCCATCGAAAAGAAACTCTGTCTCACTTTCACCAAAGATCTCGATAACTGTCTCCAACATTTCTCGATAAATTACCTTTATCGAGAATAACGCGAGTTATCGAAATCTTCCTTGGTTTATCGAGAACTTTTGTTTCTTGGGATTATTTGAAATTTAACCGTTTATCGAAATTGTAGAAACTATATAACCTTGATAGATCTTGTAGCTCTCGTTGATCGTTAGCAGTGTCTATGTAATCACAAACACTCTAATAGAGAATCTCCAAAGCTTGTACTCTAATGCGGAAAACAAATACAAGCATAAACAATTAATACTAAGAACACTTAATCCTCTATGGATTATATATTAAGAACTTATAAACTTGTTCGTTACATCAACCATAAACTTGTGTTCCTTTTATAGAGAAGGAACTCTAACCTAAACCATTTCTCAAGAAACGTATAATCTATAAACTTTAAATGATATACATTATCTTTTCCTAATATAACTCATGCATATCCTAACTACATTACATAATACGCGGTTTAACTATATCCGCAGAAACTAAATATGCTGAAACTATGTCTTCAGCAGTATCACATCTTCAGCAGAATCTGTGTCTTCAGCAGTTTCCTTCAGCAGTAACCATCAGTAGAATTCTTACTTAGCAGAATTCCCAACAATCCTCCCCTAATCTTGAATTTGACCTGGGTTAAGTTCAAGATTTCTTGATAGATCTTTAAACACACCACACTAGAGGATTGTCTTCAAACATCAGCAGCAAAGAATCAAAAAGAAAACATCTCTATGACTAATAAACTGGAAACACCTGATCTTTGCAGCAACATATGACAACTGATACATCAAAACAAATGAGTTTCATACTATTCTCATCACATCCAGATGTAGAAACATCTGTGAGAGGTGAATCACTGAAAATAATGGATTTGATGTCTCTTTACCAATAGCCATTACTACTGGAGTAGCCAAATGTTTAAGTTTGAAAACCAGGGTACACTGATAACCATATGATTTTTAGTAAATCATCAACTATAAACGGATTTGAGATGTCTTTACCTGTAGCCGTTTGCTCAGGACTAGCCAATTCTTAAAGGAGATATCCTTGGTAAATTGATAACCAATATGGATTTCCACAGCTTTTACCATAAGCCATATACTCATGGGCTAGTCAATTCTTAGAATATTCAGAGAATAAGATCCATGGTGAATTGATGACCATTTCAACTCTCAGCAATTAAGCATGGGTGAGTTGAGTACCCTATGATTTTTGGCAAATCATTACAGCCATCAACAGATTTGATTAGTCTTTACCAAAGCTGTACCCTTTGGACTATATTTTACCTGCTTTCATAAAAATATAAAAATACAAAAAGAATCTTCCTCCACCCTTAGACCTAGATTAGAGTAGCCTTTAGCCTAACGAACACTATTCCCTGCGAGAGAACGATCAATCCCCCGGTACTTGCCACTACACTATACTACATCGGTCAGGTACACTGCCTGGTGGGGATTGCAAGCTTCTCGAGATCCCTCGAGAGGTAAAACGTAGTGCGTGTTGCAATCCATGCGCATCAACATCCATTATCAATTAAGTTGGCTAGTGTCACACCTCGCCAAGGCGGAAACACGAAGGTGTAACTTCATGGATATCATCACAACACATGGCGTCTAAATAGAGAAATACTACAATGCATATAAGTAGAGCAAAGTACAAACACTAAGTGTTATAACAATACCCCAAGATAAACCAACCAAATCAAAATCCAAAGGTATCTTCAATAGATACGAAAGTACCAAAAGAAAAACATAATCTCATCATAAACAAGTCCAAATATTGTCAAATTCAAACATAGCATAAAGTCTTCATAATGCAACTAAGTCTCGCCTAATTGCATCCCTCAATCTTTGCCTTAGAATGCTCACCTGAAAATGATGCTTAAAACGTCAACATAATGTTGGTGAGATTCATAGGTTTAGGACACACATTCACACTCAAGGCAACCATTTCACTGTGAGTATAAAACATAGCTGGACAAATAATATAAGTTATCATATAAGCCACATGCATTCATAACTATTCCATCACACAACAATCAATCAATCAATCAATCGGGCCGGAACGTGACCCCCGCTCCAAATCATGTCATCAATTAGGTCGCATGCGCGAGCAACAGGATAAGCATCCTCATAACTGGATACCATATTAACCACACAACATAACAACGAGTAGGAGTATTACTCTCCAATTGGATACTCCCCTCAAATTGGACCACACAGCATTATCACCATATCATTCAACACATAGCGTGCATACGATAACATTATAAGTCCAAGCCTTTTAAAATCACACACATAATCACAGTAGCTCAAACCATTTAAGACAAGCATCATTCCCATCCCAATGTTTAAAACAAAGTAAAAAGTATGGAACTATGAACTCACCTTAACTCTGCAGCTTCCAACAAATTACAATCACAATCTAAACAACACACAAATAAATTCACATTACATATGGCCAAGCTAAAAGCTATAACCCATGCAATACTCATATGATGGATGTCTAAGGTTCATATGACCCACCATGGATCTCCTAGACTCCATACTAAACACGAACAACCATTAATGCTCACTAAATCCCTTGCACTTATAATTTCAGAAAACGCAGAATTTTGGGGTACATTCACCCACATAAAATAATAATCATACAAGCTTAACAACTCACACCAAAAATTTCCCATGGTCTCTCATAAGCATACAAGCTAATCCCAGAAGCGCATTGTCTAATAAAACACACAAATACTCATAAGAAAATCAAACTTGTTAACTATCCAGATTCGGATCTGAACGCACACAAAAACGTTTTGATTTTATAAAAATACTCTACAACTTTTTATCGCGAATCCTTTTCGTGGGAGTATAAAATAACGTAAAACTTAACTTTTCCAGAAGGGCTAACCTTAATAACACTTTTCACCCACAATTTACTATAAAACGTTTACCCAAATTCTGTCCCGGTTTAAGAGCTTTGACACCTTATCTCGTAAAAATCAAAATACTAACTTCCCGACCTCGAAATCAGTCATGGTTGGACTTTTTGGAAAGCTCTTTCTTTGAACTATAATTTAGAGTTAAAATTCGTGATCTAACTCATTACCTATATTAACTAACCTCGTATCTTTACAGCCCTAACATTCTGTCCAAAACCTAACTTGCAAACTAACGTGTTTTACGCTCAATTCGCTTAACCAATCATCATACCATTATCAATTAATGATCCTAACATGTTTTACATCGTAAAACTACAGAAGTTTATAAACACTAACTCCATCATAATTTATATTACACGAATTAAAACAATAAAACATTAATTGGATGAAAACTAGCATCAAAAGTATACGTTACGCTTGATTTTTGGCTTCAAGAGCAAAACCCTAATTTTTCTTTTTCTCTTCTCTTGGGGATCAACCAAATATGCAGGAAAATAAGTTTGGGAGTGTCGATATTGTATTTATATTTATTGGTGGATAATTACCTAACTTAGAATTGTAATTGGGCTACAATTGGGTCTCTTCCCCTCCCTTTTCCCCCTTGGCCGGTCGACCTACACCCCCCACATAAATATTTTTATTTTTTTTATTAAATTTATTTATTACACTCAAAACCTCATACTTTTCATATTTTATGTCTTCCCATATCGAAACCTAACGTATTTCGCGATAAACCTTAAATTTACGACAAACCGGAAAAATAATCATTTTCAAAACAAACTTTCCAAAAATAGAATCTCACACACTCTATAAACATATCCCATGAAAACAACCTTCTCGTAACTTACCAACGCTCAAATACTTGAATGAAGTCTCGTTACACAAAACCGTAAAACACCAAAACTACACAATTCACTTCTACACCGCAAAGGTGTTCAAAATGAATTTATCAAAACTCAACACCACTCAAATCATCTCATTAGCATTACACGCAAAGGGATTTAGTGCCACATTCATATTTATCATAACTATACCATATATATCTCACACATATACCACATAAAACACTTAATTCACACCAATAAAAGTTAAACGACTAGAGACTAGTCAAACTAACCTGTAAAAATCACAGTTGTCACAGCTAGACTGTTTTCTGATGTCTTTGTGATGGATTGCACATATAAAACCAATAAGTATAAAATGCCTCTTCTAGATATAATTGGAGTTTCATGCTTTAATACCTCCTTTTATTCTGGGTTTGCTTTTCTGAAAAATGAAGATGAAGACAGTTATGAGTGGGCACTAAAAGCGTTTAAAAAGATTCTTGGAGATAGTAACCAACCTTCGGTGATTATAACGGATAGGGAACTAACACTAATTAATGGCATAAAGAAGGTGTTTCCTACTACAACTAGTCTTTTGTGTATTTGGCATATTCAAAAGAATGTGTTTTCAAATTGCAAAACATACTTTGAACTTGCGGAAGACTTTGATATATTTATGTCAACCTAGAATGTTGTGGCATATTCAACAACGGAAGCTCTATTTAACAAGAATTGGGCTGATTTCGAGTTGTTTTATAAAGGAAAGAAAGATGCACTTGAGTACATAAAGAAGAATTGGTTTTCTTGGAAAGAAAAATTTGTTAGTGTATGGACGGAAAAGTACTTACATTTTAGTAATCGTGCATCCTCAAGAGTTGAAGGCGCTCATGCTAAACTCAAAAAAATTTAAACGTTTCGACCGGTGATTTCCAGCAAGTGAAAAAGATACTGTGTCTTGCAATTGAGCATGATTTCAATGAGATTAAAGTGAGACTAGCAAGTGAGAGAATTAAAGTTCCTCACAATTGCAATACACCTATTTTTAGAGAACTCTTGTCCAATCTATCTTTATTTGCATTGAAGGAGATTCATAAGCATAAGTAGTATGTGAAAGCAAAAGATGGTAATATGTGCAACTATTATACTTACATTTTTATATGGTTTTAAACATCATTGTAACCAACATATTTTTTAATTATAGGTAAAATGACTTCATGCACGGGGCATTTTATGGCAACCATGGGTCTTCCATGTGCTCATAAGATTAAACAAATGAAAGGGAACATGCCTTCGTTGGACCTTGTACATTCACATTGGAGAATTGATACGTTATCTCTAATTCCAGAAGATGATTCACACGATGATGACGCCAACAAATTTGTTACACTGCTTGATGAGTTGTGTTCCAAGTATCAAGTGTGGACTCTACACAAAAAGAATTTGCTATCTCTTTGATTACTAAGATGGTGAATGAACAAGATATTTTATTTGAGCCGGTGATTCAACGACCGAGGGGAAGACCTCTAAAGGCCAAAAAGAAAAGAGTAATAACTTCTACAACAAGAGATCCTTCAAGATTTGAGTACGTGGAATCATCGAACATGACGCAAAATCCCTCAAGTTCTAATCATGAAGACAACCTAGTTGATTTGAACGCATATCCTGATTTTTGAAGTGGTTTCATTGCGTTGGAGGAGTTTAATCTAACGGATCAAGTCTACTTTGACGGGTGCCTTTTTTTTATTTTTTTTATTATTTTTTATTTTTTTATTTTTGCTCAAAAAACTAAAGTGTTGCCTTTGTTACGAATTTCTTTTGAAACTTTTCAATTATATTTACCATTGTGTTCCTTTCATTAATACACTTTCTGATCTTACGACGTTGCTTATATCATTTCTTATAAAAACTATCTAGCTTAATTGACTACTTATAACCAATTTTATGGTGACCCACTATAAAGTAATAGTGTATCTTGTTACAGGTTGTTTTGATGACTTAATAAAGTAAATTAAGTTATAGGTTGGTACACTTTGTAAGTATCATACAATGTGATCCAGTGCTGCAAAACACCCTCGTCTCAATTCCGATTTTAGTTTGGCCACGTTCATGTGTGTTGTCATGTTTTCTAAGTGAAACTTAAGTTATAGGTTGTTGTTCTTGTTAGCTTAGCTTCTCCTTTTTGTTGTATTTTTCTTGGTAATTTAAGCTGCTATTAAAAAAAATAATGATACATTGGAGCAGATGGAATTGGGGTCAAAAGAACAAGAGTCAAATTGGTTGGGGAAATAGCGTATCTTGCAAATTAGAAGGAGAGAAAGATAAGTTAATTGATTTAGGGCATAATAGTCAATACATAAAAAATTTATGTGTGCGGATCAAAATGATCCGTGTATATATCACTTGCTTTTCTTTTAAATGTTGAGATCGAGTCTTTTCAACGAGTCATAAATGGTTTTGTACTCATTCTTTAAATGCTCAATCTCCATTTCATATTTGAAATTTGACATTTTAAAACAACATTTTCATCATTTTGTTTAATGATTCTCTGATTTTCTCTTTTTAAAATCTCAATCTCCTGTCTCAACGTTTCATTGTTAGTAGTGTGATCATCAATAAGCATATAATTGCAAGACTCATAAATATAATTCATGATCACAGACATAATATCAGAACTTTGAACATCTTCCAAGAGTTGATCTGCTTCATTTTACAGAATTTTGTTTCAACGTTTTTGTTTTGAAATCGAGTTTTCATTGCATTGAAAATGTTCATCATGGATGTTACTTCTTTCTGAAGTTCCCGTTCTCAGTGTGTAGCTCAAAGACGCAAATGTTGAACATAAGGTAAAAATTGTGTTTGAAAAATTTCTCTCTTTTCTTTTTTGTAAGCATATTGAAAAGTGGAAACTTTTATCTCTGAATTACGTTCAATTGCATGTTTTAAGAATTTGATGTCTTCCATAAACGTATCAAAATATCTAAGTACAAGACAACGTTTAGGTAATGGTGCAATTTCATCAGAGGTTGGTAAAGGGCGATTTATATGTGCCACTGGTTTAACGGGACCAACATCAGAAGAGGATTCATGAATTTGCATGACAAACCAAGGTGGTACTGTTTTTTCCCGTTGAGGAACGAAAGTATAAAAAACATGAGGTAATTTCGAATAATCAAGAGGTGTATTGTATGGTTTATTGCTCATTTTTAAGCGACTCTCTTATTCCTTTTCTCGTTCTTCCTCACAATCTATCCAACAACACGCACAATTGAATCATCAAGAAGATGTTCTGCACTATACAACTTTGGATTTTCTTTGAGTGTTGTGTGTAAATTACGTAGTTGATCATCCCCAAGAGCAAAACCATAACCTTTGGGATTTGGTTTTAAAGTAAACTTTTGTATTGTTGTGACAAGTTCACCAGTTTTGTAAAGTACATGTTGAAACTCTTTTAATTTTCTTTCCAGTTTGGCGATTTCATCAAGGTAATAACCAATTTGTTACCTTGATTTTTGTTTGTGTTTAGAAAAACTAGCTTGACATGTTGACATCTCATTTTTTGTTTTCAAAAGGTCTGATGTGAGTAGGGATGGCACCCGTGGGCAATGGGCACGAGTACCTCTAACCCGTCACCCACCCACGTTGTTTTTTTCTCACCCATCACCCACCCGTCATCATGTGAGATGTTTGGTGACATCAAATAAGTACATTATATTGTCATCATTTATCCTATTTATTTGACTTGTTTTATTACATTATCTATGAGAATCGATACTTAATCATTTACTTTAGTAATTCTCAAGAAAAAACAAGCAATTGGTGATAGTTAGTGATTTTGGTCGAAATATGGAGCAAAATAATCAAGATGGAAAAAGTCTACTAAACTTAAGGAGATGCGCCATATCATTCTAGACAGATACGTCGTATCATCATACTTAGATGAATTCGAAGACCATTGCCTAACTTTAAAGAATGCGCCGCATCTGATTATATCATGGGCCGCATATGAAACTCTGGTCAACGAAGAAGATCCAACTTGTTCTACTCCAGATACGCCGCATTACACTTATGACATACGGCGTATCACTATCAAGACTTCACCAATGACAATCCAAGATACTGAAGGACATGCACCGCATAAAGATTCAAGATACGCCGCATCTGAAACGGTGTACGAATATTCTATAATATATAATATTGGACCCCACGCGAAGTTATCGAGGTACACCTCATCAACTTAGTTAATGTGCTGCATCGTGCCCTCGGACAGAAACTTTAAATATCCCAAGATATAGCCGAATTTCGGGAACCAAAACAAATAGAAGCTGCTACATAAACCCTAAGGAGAAGAAGAACAACGAAAAGGAAACACAAGACACATCATATTGAAGATCTTAGAGCAGAAAGAAGGTCTTGCTTGTGTTTTAATTCCATTAAGTAGTTTTGTTTTATTGTAATAGTAAACTTTAATCCATCAGGATTGATGGGCTTGTGACCACCATATTGCTCCCCTTAAAATTGTTTTCCCATCGATTAAAGTTTATATGATGTTTTTTTTGGTTTTTTTATATGTGCATTGATTACCTCTGTGTCTATCAGTGGCTTGTTCGGGGCTGTCATACCTCTGCCTACGATTACTTCACTAGCCTAATAAGTTAGTAAAATAATTCTTAGACATAATTGATCATTAAGGGTTTACTCGCCTATACTTAAGATCCAACGAGACAGATAAGATCACGATACTCATCATATAAAACTAACAATAAAACAAGCGACAAGCTACTTAATCATTAGTCAGGCCTTCTATCTGTGTCTATTATCTATCTGTGTACGTGTTCGCCATTCGTTGTATTCTTTCTCACTAGTTTTATAGTTTTAGTTAATCAAACCAAAATCGTGCTAGTTTCTTAGACTAAACCTCCTTTTGCGTTAGATTAGGTTGTAAAACTAACTTAGGAATTAAAATACTGATAAGACTAACTAGATATTACGTTCCTGTTAGCCTTGAAAATAATGTTATAGTCGGGAATTGCATTAGTTTATTAGTAAAGGGACTTAATGTGTCAACTATGTAAAGTATGACACTTGGTCACCTATAAATAACCTCCTAGTTCCATCTAGGAGGGTTGGATGTTCACAATGTAATAAGGGTGTGTGTGGTTTCTCCTCTTTCTCTCTCTAGAAAACACACACATCTTCCCCTAATTCTTTAATCTAATATACCATGTTTAACCTTTATTTCGAGCATCCCCGACCTCCTGAATATAGATTCTTGGTCTTTACAATTGGCATCAGAGCTAACCAGGGGCGATTCGTGGTGTTTTTGGGTGGTTTTAGTAGCTATTCGAATGGTTTGATTAGATTCGTGGGTGTTTACACTTTGGGTTTCATCTAGATCGTTCATATAGGCTACTAGGAGTTTGTGTGATTTGGTTTTTGGGTTTTTATGGTGATTTTCATGGCTAATTCGTGGGTATTCGTGGTTTTTGGAGTTCATACGACCTAAACCCTAGTTTAGCGAGTATGAAAAGGGGTTTAGCGAGTATCAACTAGGGTTTTAGCTATCATTCCATGTCCTGCGAGTATGAAAAAATGTTTAGCGAGTATGAACTAGTCTATAGCGAGTATGGACGAGATATTTTTTTAGCGAGTATGGGCTATGGATTTTGCGAGTATGGGTTTTAGCGAGTATGGTTGGTTGCGAGTATGAAGACTCCTGCGAATATGAAGACTCTTGCGAGTATGAAGACTCTTGCGAGTATGAAGACTCTTGCGAGTATGAAGACCTCTGCGAGTATGGGAACTTCTGCGAGTATGAAGACTTCTGCGAGTATGGGAACTTCTGCGAGTATGAATTTCTAGCGAGTATGACATTTTGCGAGTATGAAACTTTAGTTTCTGCGAGTATGAAACTCTAGTTTCTGCGAGTATGAAACTCTAGTTTTGCGAGTATGACTTGCAACTATGATATTTTGAGTACGAGTTTCATGTTTTGTATTGTGTTTGTTTTGCCGAGTTAGGCTGGTTCATCCTTATCGTTCATCGAGTAAGGACTTCACTTGAACTTACCTAACCGAAACTCTGCCGAAATTTTATCACAACCTTACTACCTAAACCTAAACCCTAATATCACCACACCCAAAACATTGATATTATTGGTACACCATATATAAGAACATGATTCATTAACTTGTTTCATTACATGAATACCAATATATCACCTCACCACTCCATGATATCATTGGTACACCTTATACTAGAACATGATTCATTAACTTGTTTCATTACATAAATACCAATATATCACACCTCAAAACACACCACGTTTTGCTTAAAACGATCCTGATCAAGAATCAAATACAATGACGATGGCTAATATCAGAAGTTTGTGAATACAAGGAGAATTCTTTATTATCTATTTGGGTTTGAAGTGAAGTTTTACGGATGCGTACTTATTTATCTCAAAGTCTAGGGGTTGGTTGGATGCATGACTTTCGAAGATACTTGTTGGGCACATAGATATATGTTAACCAAGGGTTACATACATGGTGACGAAGACTTGGTTTATCTAGTTTTCATAGGTCAAGGGGTGGACGGACGAAGACCTAGTTAACTATCACTTAAAGGAGTTACGTTGTAGTGCTCAGTGTCACACTTAGATGTGGATAATCAAGAGGTGTTACGTCTCATACTTGTTGGTTGGTTGGATGAAGAGTATTGAGTACTTAGGGATTCGATGCTTCACGAACTCTCTACACCGTTCTTAGTTACTACAGGAACCACAAGCTTAAGTCACAAGTCTGGGGAATCTTACTTCATTCTCAAGTTCGTCATATTGAGTTCTTCCTTATGGGGTTAATGGAAATAGCCGTCGTTGTTCATTCAGAGGTTGATAAAGAGTTAGACAATTTCATATGGTATCGTTAGTAGATTGGGATTATCGACATCTTCACACGTGCTGATTATAGTCTATTCTAAAGGTGCTTCCGGTTACAACTACATATACACATTGGTATGCTGATTTCGATGAGATCGCAATCATCAGGGGAGAGAAATGTGAAATAAATATGTACTTTATGAAGTACTAAAGGTCCATGTGACCAGGCTGAACCGTTTCTACCTTTGTTAATTACATGTGTACGTTATGGGCTGATTTATAAGATAGCTGGAATGCATTTGGTGAAGATGAAGATGTTGATACATTGTACCCCCGAACAGAAAATCCTGAAGAAGGTCGAGTCTACAGTCGTTTTACATATTCCGCTGCATGTTTGAAGACTAAAGACGGTTCGCATGTGTTTATCATAAAAGACTTCTTCAGAGTTAGGGCATTCATCAGAGATGTTGTCAGTTTGGGGGAGAGCACTAATTAGGGGAGAGTGTATTGTAATGGTCAATGTTAATCCCTAATTAGACTCGCACACATTGTTCCTCTACAAGTCAAAGTGATGGCAGCCGAGAAGACTCAGATGTATAAGAAGCTATGGTGCTTGAAGACCACTCTCAGAGCTGCTGTGCTTATGTTTTGTATTGTGTTTTACTTAATTGTGCTTGTAGGGAACATTGTAAGCAATTTCCATATAACATTACTTTGGGGAGAGATTGTTAGCCTTGAAAATAATGTTATAGTCGGGAATTGCATTAGTTTATTAGTAAAGGGACTTAATGTGTCAACTATGTAAAGTATGACACTTGGTCACCTATAAATAACCTCCTAGTTCCATCTAGGAGGGTTGGATGTTCACAATGTAATAAGGGTGTGTGTGGTTTCTCCTCTTTCTCTCTCTAGAAAACACACACATCTTCCCCTAATTCTTTAATCTAATATACCATGTTTAACCTTTATTTCGAGCATCCCCGACCTCCTGAATATAGATTCTTGGTCTTTACAGTTCCACTCTTAGTGATCGACACTCTACTTACCACTATCGACATAGTGATCGGGTACACAGCTTGTTAGTGTGTGTCTTACAGGATAAGTCGGCTAAATATAAATTTAAAACTTGATAAGGCATAAACACCCTATACTACAAGGTGACACAACATACACAAGTTTTTGGCGCCGCTGATGGGAAGTGAATTGTTAATATCTATTTATCTGTTAGTATTTTAGTTAGGTTTTCTAACTTTGTTGTGTATTAGTGTAATTGCATTCATTGTATTATTTTGCATATTTATGTTTTCTTGATTGTTTATTTTCTGTAATTTTTTGTAATTTTTTTGTTTATTTTGCATTCTTAACTGTCTGTTGTATTCTGCTGATACAAACGATACAGCGCATCTGTTTTTACAGATACGACGTATTGCATTTTTAATTATATATACAACGCATTTAATAATTTGAATACGGCGCATCTATCCCCTAGATACAACGCATTCTGTTTTTAATCAGAAATTTAAAAACCCTAAACGCCATACGGCGCATCTGTTTTACAGATACGGCGTATTGATTACTTATTAAAAACAATTTTCGAATTTATTAAATTAAGAGAAGCGGCGTATTGATTTTTATCAATACGGCCCATTGAATTCAAAAATCTTGTATTTTGAAACTTAACAAAGATACGGCGTATTAGCTTTTGCTTATACGGCGCACTTAATTTTTTTTATAAATATAATTGATTTTTGATAATTTTAAACATGCGGCGTATCTAATTTGTTGATACGGCGCATTGATCTTCTTAATAAAAGTCTGATTTATTTTTAACGTAATAAGATACGGTGTATTCTATTTATAGGATACGGCGCATCGTCTGCAGATATTATCAACATTTATTTTCGTATTCCGTTTTCGTTATTAGTTTTCTGATATTTTACTTTATCAAACCTATCCTACTGATGCTTTTGTGCTGATTTCGGGAAGTGCATGACCAGGTTTTAAGAACTTAACCAAACCTTTCGACGATCCTGAACGAGCTTTTCATTTACTTAAAAGGCTTTTCAATGCAAAAAGTTTTGACCTTTCAAGTTCGTTTGAACTTGATTATTTTTCTGAACAGGAAGAACCAAGTGAAGAAGAAGTACCAGAAACAATGACGGAACTAACCATGGAGGAGTACATGAACAAGACCCGAGCGGACTTTGGTTCGGGAGTTGCTAGGCCGAAGTTTGATGAGAATGCCAAGTTTGGATTGAATAGTCAGTTTCTTAAAGTGCTATGAGAGAATACTTTTAGTGGATCGGAACATGAAGATGCTGATTGATGCGTGGTTTTGTGACCTTACAACAGGTTTTACCTCTCGAGGGATCTCAAGAGGCTTACAACCCCACCAGGCAGTGTACCTGACCGATGTAGTATAGGATAGTGGTAAGTACGGGGGATTGATCATTCTCTCACAGGGAATAGTGTTCGTTAGGACAGAAAAACTACTCTAATAGGTCTAAGGGTGGAAGGAAGATTCTTTTTGTATTTTTATGTTTTTATGAAAGCAAGTAAAAATCTCGGTTTATAGGGAATGAGCGGAATTAGTTGCTAGTCAACTAACCCAAGATTAATACTATTGCAAAAGAAAATAAAATATCTAAACTATTTAGTTGTGAAAACAATATGGACAAAATTGTGTTTACTTAGATTTCATTACTCCCTAACTATCTTTTACCGGTTAATTGATATGTATGCTACTTGTGTGGATGAAAGGTGTATTCCTAATAACTCATGGAGTGGCATACATATCTCTCCAATTCTATGAGCTCTTATCTCCTCCTATGCCATGCACGGCACAACCATAGGGATTGTAAACAGTGGCTCATGCGTTAAATACTACCTTAATAGCCTAGTATGCCTTGGCTACATGTTTCCCAAGACGTTCAAGCACGTTACCATAAAGGAGGTTGGCCAGTTTTCTTGAGCCTAACATTGATGGAACAATCATCCCAACAAACAACAACACACACCAATCAACCAATAATTAATAGTTAGGTTTCATTAGATCTAAGCAAACACAAGAGAATTTAGCTACACATGTTAATTAAAAGACAAGCAAAAGAGATAATCAACCAACACATAGACATATTGATTGAATTAAAGTGAAGACTTATCTTTAATTAAGCATGAGGGTTCCAAGGGTTGGAAACCCTAAAAAGTACAGAAAATTCGTCTTTAGGGTTTGCCCTAAAAGTTCTCCACAAAGTTCCACACTAATGAATGAAAATTAGAAAACTATATATAGATTTTACACTCTGACGGCGTCAGGTTATAAGGGCTGACGCCGTCAGCTCGCCGCCATTAGGTTTCTCGGATGGCCTAGATCCACTTCTGACGCCGTCACCTTATAAAACCTTCTGGGCCGTCACTCTTTAACTTTACTCCTGACGGCCTACATTTCCTAACACCTGACGGCGTCAGGTGTTAAATCCCAAATTTCCTCTGGCCCGTCATTTGATAATTGGTTTCCACTCTTTTGTCAAGGCTTTCTGACGGCGTCACCTTGTGACTTCTGACGCCGTCAGGTTGTAAATCTTCATCTTTTGAGACTTTGTCGTTTTCTTCACTTTTATGCTCCAAAAACGTCCGAATATGCATGTTTTCCAGAATTCCTCTCAAAAGTACCTAAAATGACAAAAGGAACGATTTAGGGCAATATTTGATCACATTTATACGAATTAGGGCTTAAATGACCCCCTAAAAGCGTAACACTTTTCGTCTCATCAAATACCCTTACACTTGGGATTTGCTTGTCCTCAAGCAAATGAGCTTTTATTCCAATCAAAATATGAGTTAGGGGTCATTTAACACGAATATAAAAGTAATTACAACAAATAGTTATTAGACCCTAATCATAACAAGCACGGAAATCATACACTAGCACCTCACAAATAGTGTTTGGATTCTCACATCTCTCAAATGTCATAAAGTTTATATCTCATAAATGGAAACGGAAAATAACACTCACTACCTGTCATAGCAAATAGATTACCATAGGCTTGGGAAAGGATCAATTACTCCTCCACTAGGCGTAAGCACCTAAGATAAACTATCAAAGAGGGCTTTATAAAGGGTTGTAACGTAAGGTGTAGGGATATGATAACACGGTTTGGTTGGAATAAAGGGTATTTTAGTGGTGGCGAGTTAATTATCATGATCAAATACATGCACTCTACATCGTTGCTTAAGTCAAGACTCGACTCAATCTTAGTCTAAAAATGAAATAACAAAAACTAAAAAGGAACATAAAAGGAAACGGGATGGTAGTCCGTATGTTTTTCTTCTTTCTTTTTCATACTTTTTGTATTTTTCTTGGTTTTTTCGATTTTTTTTTTCATACACTCTTGCCCTACCATCCAAAATAATACATCATAAGGGAGTTGTACTCCCCTTACACTTGAATCTTTACATAACTTTACAATCACTATTCTAATGACTCGAATTAAGATAGTTGAAAAACTTGGAGTACTTTTAAAATATTTAGCACGTATGGGGGTAATAATGTTGCTCTTCCCCATTACTTCATTACGCTAGTACTTCACCCATGAGTCCCAATCGTCCCAAAACAATATGTACAAGGATATGACTCAACTTAGCAACCATGTAATTGACTAGATAATTAACTAAGGGTTTAACAATTGTTGTCACAATAATGCACCAAAGGTGGGTGCATACAAGGTAGGCTAAGGCGATTTGGGTGTACATTTAGTGGGGTGTAAACAAATTCTCACTTTGAGTAAGATGCTCAAAGGTCAAAACGAAAGGATAGGCTCGGAGGGGTGTACTAGGGGTATCGTGTACCAAAAATGGATACAACGCAAAAGTGTGGGAGAATTACTTGACCAATGAAGTCAAAGTAATTGTAACAAGTATACGGGTGTAAAACAATGGGTTAATCCTAATGCCTCTTATCATGTAGTAAATCTTAACTACACGAATGTAGTCTCACTTGTGGATTTGAGATGGTCCTAACGCAAGTTCTAGAATCTAAATACTACCGGTACTCACATCATAGCACCAAAGATGGATGCTTTTCCTACCAATTCTAGGGGCGAACCTCACATATTTGGGGTGGAAAATTTTTTAGTGGTACGGTTTTGTGCTAGTCATACAATTTCCTATCCATGAGACGCTCATTAAGATCAAGGTTTCACTTCTAAATGTTGTAAAAAATTTTAAATTGGCGCTAAAATTGCCCTAACAAACATTTCTCTTGGTTTTATTACAAATTTACTATCAAACAAAGCAAAACATCAAGCATAGGTATATTCTCAACGGTGCTTTCATTTACCCCCTTACACTTAAACCGAACATTGTCCCCAATGTTCAAATAAAAGACGTAAAAGTAAATAAGATGAAAGAATGAAATCAAATACTCCCCTGAATCGTTTGATGTGGATAATGAAGTAACATGGTTAGATCTTCTTCCAAGAGAGACGAACGTTCAAAGCTTCCATTCTAAAATAATAAACGTCTTCTTGTCCAAAATAACCTGTTAACCTGAAAAAGATAAAGGCCAACCTCGCGTAAAATCGGCGGTAAAATCTACATACTAGGATATAATGCTTGTGGAATGAATATTTTGCAGAATTCCTGGAGATTATAAGTTAAAGAATTGACAAAACTTTTTAGGTTTCCGGCAAAATGCAAAACTATCAAAAATTGCAGAAAATTTTAACCTGACGCCGTCAGAAAACTCTGACAGAATTCTCATGTTAGGTTTCCGGGAAAAATTCTGGAAAAACTAGATCTTACTTCCTGGAATTCCTGCAAAAATTCATTATGACTCGATACAAGCATTTGACTCAAACAAGTACTAATATGTATGTTAATTACATTGTTATGATTCATGTTCATTCGTTCTATATAAACCGATTTGGATTTCCCTTACACTTAGCTTTTGCAAAATACCTTTATATGTAGTTAAGACGAGGTTAAAAACAAAATAAAGCATTTTCACAAATTAATTTGAAGCATGAATCAATAACAAGAAATATAACTTACATACGGAAGCAAATAAAATCAAATAAACACACAAAGCATGGGTTGCCTCCCAAGAAGCGCTTTTCTTTATTTACGAGTCTTGTAGGTAGACTCAAAGAGACCGTCATCTAGTGTCACTAATGCTCACGTACCCAAGTGTGAGCCACCTAATTGTCGCCTCCTCATTCTTATAATCATCATTAAGATCTAAACACCCATGATAATACCTCTTATTCTTTTCATGGGGGTACCTAAGTCCCTTCCTAATATCGTTTTCGCTCAATATGCCGTAGGGTGGGAACCTATTACATTTTTCAACAGAAAAGTTTTTATACCTAGGGTGTGCACGGGGCATTTGATAAACAAAGTCCTCATCTTCATTTGAGAATGTAATCAATCCTTCCATTAGTTTCTCATCTAAGTTGGTTAACCTTTTGAAGGGCTTCCCAAACACAACTTGGGTAAGACTACTATCGAAAATATCCCCTAGGTCCTCCATCACCATAAAGTCTGTTTGATAAGTGAAACTTCCTACAAACACATGCAACGTTTTAGATCTAGCAACTACGTTTTCCCCTTTATATTCTAACTCATTTACCATGATTTTATTATATTCAGCACGCGAGATTACATTCATTGGCAAAGATGAGTTAAGGTAAGCATCAAAACTTCTAAATCCAATTTTGCAAGGGAATTGCATGTTAAACAAACTATCTTTCTCAATCTTTGTCCTAGGGTCTACATAACTTAGAGGGTTGGCCCTTTCTTCTCCTTCTGGGTCATCTACTACCTCCCCATTCCCTAGGTCCTCATCGGAGTCCGACGAGTAGTAAAAGGGGCCATTTTCATGGTCGGGGTCATGGTCAGATTCGTCCATATCAGATTCGTTGTCAAACTGATGATTGGGTTGTAGATTAGGTGGGTTTTCGTTTTCAACAATAGGGGGCAGGTTGGGCAACTGAAAATTCCTACGATGGAAAACACGAATAACAGGGATCAAACGATCAATATTACTCATGAAAAAGTGTTATGAACAAAAACACAAAGAAAAAGATAGACTAAAGAAATTCTAGAAAAAGAAAATAAAAATCTCGCTAGAAAGAAATCTAGTAAGTAGACCTAAAGAAATAAAAATTCTACCTAAACAATAACTATTACCCGGCAGCGGCGCCAAAAACTTGATGCGTGGTTTTGTGACCTTACAACAGGTTTTACCTCTCGAGGGATCTCAAGAGGCTTACAACCCCACCAGGCAGTGTACCTGACCGATGTAGTATAGGATAGTGGTAAGTACGGGGGATTGATCGTTCTCTCACAGGGAATAGTGTTCGTTAGGACAGAAAAACTACTCTAATAGGTCTAAGCGTGGAAGGAAGATTCTTTTTGTATTTTTATGTTTTTATGAAAGCAAGTAAAAATCTCGGTTTATAGGGAATGGGCGGAATTAGTTGCTAGTCAACTAACCCAAGATTACTACTATTGCAAAAGAAAATAAAATATCTAAACTATTTAGTTGTGAAAACAATATGGAGAAAATTGTGTTTACTTAGATTTCATTACTCCCTAACTATCTTTTACCGGTTAATTGATACGTATGCTACTTGTGTGGATGAAGGGTGTATTCCTAATAACTCATGGAGTGGCATACATATCTCTCCAATTCTATGAGCTCTTATCTCCTCCTATGCCATGCACGGCATAACCATAGGGATTTTAAACAGTGGCTCATGCGTTAAATACTACCTTAATAGCCTAGTATGCCTTGGCTACATGTTTCCCAAGACGTTCAAGCACGTTACCATAAAGGAGGTTGACCAGTTTTCTTAAGCCTAACATTGATGGAACGATCATCCCAACAAACAACAACACACACTAATTAACTAATAATTAATAGTTAGGTTTCATTAGATCTAAGCAAACACTAGAGAATTTAGCTACACATGTTAATTGAAAGACAAGCAAGATAGATAGTTAACCAACACATAGACATGATGATTAAATTAAGGTGAATACTTATCTTTAATTAAGCATGAGGGTTCCTAGGGTTGGAAACCCTAAAAGTTACAAAATATTCGTCTAGCTGATCTAGTCAAATGAGTCGTGAGTTATGTGATATGAATAGGTTTGAAAGATTTGATTTGGTTTTTAACTATACTACGAGAAATCTTTAAGATTTAAGAACAACTTAGAAAATGAGAACGTGTTTAAGAGAAATAGAGTTAAGAACAAAAGAAAACATTAACTTGATGAAACTACTAGTAAAAGAAATGGAAAATATTTTTGGAGTTTTATATTTTTAATTAACAAAATGATTAAGGATTAAAATGAAAGAAATAAAGAAATGAAGAAAGGATAAACTAAATATAAGTAAAGTTTAAAAGAAAAGAAAAGATAACGAAGAGAAGTAAAATGTTTTTGGATTTTTAAGATTTAATAAATGAAAAGTAAACGTAAAGCTTTTAAAAGAAAATAAACTAAGTTTAAAAAATTTTTAGAAGATTTCGGCAGAGTTTCGTTTAGAAAAGAACTAAACAAAACTTCACTCGATGAAACGATGAAGTAACTAGAAGCCAAGCCCGGCTTAAGAAACAAAGGATATTCGTAAAGAAACAAAAAGACTCGACACTAAAAATCTCAAACTCGCAAAAGACTTGGACTCATATTCGCAAAGAAATAAACCACCTTACTCGCAAAAGTTAGCCAAGTTGAAACTTGCTAACAAGAAAGCTTACTCGCAACTCATATAAATCTCATACTCGCAAACTTCTCAAAACAATACTCGCAAGTTACAATTCGATACTCGCAATAAATGAAATTGATACTCGCTATTACAAAGGTTACTCGCTAAAACAAAGCTAAAATGATCATACTCGCAGAACTAGTAATCATACTCGCAAAAATTAGTACATACTCGCTAAAAATATTTGATACTCGCTAAAAGGAACATGATACTCGCAAGGAAAACAATCTTACTCGCAACAAGAAGTGCATACTCGCGAAACCCTAATTCATACTCGCAATAATGAACTTGAAACAGATTTGGAAATTTTTTTTACGTGAACAAGAGATCAAATCTAATAAAAACTAAATAAAACTTATAAAAAACTTTATTGAAAACTAGTTTAAGAACCTATATAAGCTGAAAATAAGCTCACGACACACAAAACAAACCCTAACCCATTATTTTCTAAGCTATTCGAAAATAAAACATGCAAAGTTGATGAAATATTATAAAAGCTTGTGTAAACAAAGATTGTGTAAAAGATTGTGCAAAGTTGATGAAATATTATAAAAGCTTGTGTAAAAGATTAAGTTTATGTAAACAAAGATTAACAATAACTCAAAACATGTAAAAACTTAGAAGAAAGATGAAGATGAAGCGTGACAATAAGCTAGAAAGAAAAGGTTTAAGACATGTAAAAATAAAATTGCATTAAAAATAAAACTTACAAAAACTAAAACTTAATAAAACTAAGACTAGCTTCAAAATGAAGCCAAGGGGTGGTATTTAAAGGAGCAAGGATGCTTCCTTTTTTTACATCGTGTACAGTTTAACCCCTAGACTTTGATAGTTCATGAAAGTTACACATAAACTTCTATTACAACACTACTAAACGTTCTAAAAATTAAACGTAAGTCCTTGTAACTTGAGGTAGCGTGTTGACGTGCTTTCCAAAGGTCTTCAAAGATGTAAAAGTGATCACTTGCTCGAATTTGGGAAGCTTATCTTTATAATTATCTTTGAACTTCGATTAAGCGTCTCTTTCATTTTCTTGAGCCTTTAAGAAATAAATTCGTCGTCACAGGCTTTTCTTAAGTAAATTTCATCTTTGGCTTGTCTTTTAGACTCTTTTCCACATCTCGTGCTCGTTATAGGCTTTTTGGTTGCTTTTGATGTCGTTGTTGCAATATCCTTTCCTGCACAGTCACAAGCACAAAAACACGATATCTTTGGCGTTTAACGTTAGTTTTTGGTCTTTTAGAGTCTGAAAATGGTGAATAAAAGGTATGTGAATAAGCACATACCAAAATCCCCCAGACTAAGGTATTGTGTGTCCTCACGCAATGTAATCACGTCACGCTTTAAAGATAAATAATTTCACACCTCTCTTTACTAACTTTGAAAAGTAGCAAAACTTTCAAAAGGGATACGAAATCATTTATTCCCTAAAACGCCCCGGTTTTCCATTTTTGACTATGTACATCGTATATTACACTACTTCAGCTTATGACGGTGTGCTTGACTTTCATTATCTTTCAATAACGATTAAGGGTCATAGAGCAAGAACACGATTCATAGAAAGGTGACCGATTGGATAAAATTCATCGTCCCTGATTTTTCACAAGCCCCCAAACTAAGCGTAAAAACGGATCATTGTTTAATTACAAATTAGATGCTAACGCTACCCATGGGAGTTACTCGTGTACCTCTTGCTCCCATTTTCCTATTTTTGTATCTCATTATTTTATTTTTGTGAGAGAAATGAATTTCTTCATAAGCATCTCGTTTCATAGTTTTTAGTCCGATAAAGATACCAAATTCAGACGCTAAGTAGTTATCGATCTTCTCTTAAGAAGGTTTGCTCGAAAAATGTGGTCCACATCAAGGATATTGGATACATACAAAGACTTTGGAATACATAGGCATAAGTTGGCGTGCACCTCATGCGTCCAATCTAGGATCATCCACATGTAACTTATGCACGACCAACTTTAGACTTAACACTTAAACTNCTAAGTAGTTATCGATCTTCTCTTAAGAAGGTTTGCTCGAAAAATGTGGTCCACATCAAGGATATTGGATACATACAAAGACTTTGGAATACATAGGCATAAGTTGGCGTGCACCTCATGCGTCCAATCTAGGATCATCCACATGTAACTTATGCACGACCAACTTTAGACTTAACACTTAAACTCATAATCCATAAATATTCAACTTACGTCCTTTTTATTATTTTTTTATTTTTTTTATTTTTTTTACTTTTGCTTGCCTTAGTAACTTCTTAACTCCGAACCTTCACGGTTTCAATCCAAGACCTACCGCCAACTGCTAGGGTTAGAATGTAGGATCCAAGGTCCGATCTCAATCCGAAGTCTTAAAGCACCTTAGCTCATACTGAATAACGGGCTTTAGGGTAGCTCCGAAACCACATGCGTACTACGCTTATACAACGATATACAATACAATACAACTCGAGATAATGGGGTGTATCCTTGATGTGTACCCAAATTTTCAAGCAAAGATTCTCTTGAGAAGATAAAGAACTACTCATCGGCTAAACCTAACATCTTTAATTAATTTGCACAGATATGGGGTGAAGCAATTTTGTGGGAACAAAAAGACATGAGTACCTTCGATGAGCTTTAAAGAGATCCAACTACTCTATGCTTAGCATCTAACTTCTAAAGAACTCTATCCATTTCACGTTCTCCGCAAATTTAAAATCTCAAATAATGAGATCCGCGAATGCTTAGCCGATAATCAAGCCACGCATATATAAAGTCAAGTACGGGAGCCGACAAAAGAGTAGCTCCTTGTGTACAAAACTAGCAAAAGCTTTTGTGATCATCATTGGTTAAGGGAACAAGCTAGGGCTCAACACGCCCGGATCAAGTCAAAATTTTTATTCTCACTCTTACCTAGTAGGAAAGTCAAACGCGGTGTCAAAACTTTTATTCTATTTTTGCATAATGTTTTTAATTTTTTCTCATTTTTTTCTTTGGAATTTTTCAAAAATTTTCATTTTTTTTGGTTTTTGAGGAAAACGGGGTTGCGTAAGTAAACGGCAATGGTGAAAGTGCTAGGTCAATCAAATCGAATATTCACCCCCCAGACTAAAGATAAACATTGTCCTCAATGTTTTCAAGGTAAGGGTAATCCTAACAATAAATCTAAGGCCGTTTATTAAGTATGCCAAAGATACCATTAGTCGATAAGATTTTGGATATATTGATTTCCAAGCAAGCATCAAGACATGGGACTCGAGTAGAGATGAAACGAACCACGAGCACGAGAGTCGTCATGAATTGGAAAAATCCTGCACAAACACAAACAACCAAGCAAACACAAGATTTGAAGAGGTCGCCCTCCTCGCGTTACTTATTAGAAACTAAAAAGCATAGATGGATAAGCATGGGGTGCCTCCCACGAAGCGCTTTGTTTTTGGTCACCGAGTCACTTAGCTTGACTCGATCCCCGAATTAGTTGTCCTTGGAAAAGTCTGGAGAATGGTATGTCCCCTCCAAAGTAATGTTTTAAACGATGACCGTTTACCTTGATATTTGGCCCATTTTGTTGAGAAAGTTCAATAGTGCCATACGGAAAAACTTGGGCAACGGTAAACGGTCCAGACCAACGGGACTTAAGTTTTCCAGAAAAGATTTTCAACCTTGAGTTAAAAAGCAAAACTTGATCACCGACATTAAAAACACGATTTTTGATTTTTGAATCATGAATCCGTTTGGTTTTCTCCTTATAAATCAAAGAATTTTCATAAGCTTGATCACGGAGTTCATTCAATTCATTCAGTTGGATTTTTCGGTGATCACCCGCGGTTTTTAAATCAAAGTTCACATGTTTTAAGGCCCAGTAAGCTCGATGCTCTAGCTCGATCGGAAGATGACATGCCTTTCCATACACAAGCNAAAACTTGATCACCGACATTAAAAACACGATTTTTGATTTTTGAATCATGAATCCGTTTGGTTTTCTCCTTATAAATCAAAGAATTTTCATAAGCTTGATCACGGAGTTCATTCAATTCATTCAGTTGGATTTTTCGGTGATCACCCGCGGTTTTTAAATCAAAGTTCACATGTTTTAAGGCCCAGTAAGCTCGATGCTCTAGCTCGATCGGAAGATGACATGCCTTTCCATACACAAGCTTGTAAGGGGTACAACCAATTGGTGTTTTATAAGCTGTGCGGAAGGCCCAGAGTGCATCATCTAAATTGTCCGACCAAGAAGAACGATTCTCACCCACTGTCCTTTCCAAAATTCTTTTTAAACCACGATTGGACACCTCGACTTGGCCACTAGTTTGTGGATGATAAGCGGTACTGAGTCGATGGGTAACACCATATTTTGACATAACTTTTGAAAACTGGTCATTACAAAAATGAGTACCACGGTCACTGATGATAGCTCGAGGTGTACCGAATCTGGCAAACAAACTTTTCAAAAATTTTACAACCACTCGGGCGTCGTTAGTTGGAAAAGCTTTTGCTTCAACCCATTTAGAAAGATAATCGACTGCCACGAGGATGTATTTGTTTTTGTTTGAAGATGGAAATGGTCCCATGAAATCGATTCCCCAAACGTCAAAGATTTCACAAACTTGGATGGAGTTTTGAGGCATCTCATCCCGCTGCGAAATTTTTCCTTGTCGCTGGCACGCGTCACAAGACTTAACCAGGTCCTGTGCATCGCGGTAGATCGAAGGCCAGAAAAAACCAGAGTCAAAAACTTTTTTAGCAGTAAGATTGGCACCATGATGTCCCCCTGTGGGGCCATTGTGGCTTGCCATCAAGATAGCTTCAGCCTCTTATCCATGGACACATCTACGAATGATTTGGTCGGCACAAACACGAAACAAATAAGGGTCTTCCCAAAAATAGTGTTTGACATCTTTGAAAAATTTCTTTTTGTCCTGGGTCGACATTCCTTTTCTGATAAAATTCCCCGCATGGTAATTTGCAAAATCGGTATACCATGGGGTACTGGAATCACAAAGTGACACGCTCCCAAGGGCCTCGAGAGGAAATGAGTCATTGATATCCTTGTTCTCGAGCACACCTTGGTGAGGATTTTCAAGACGGGACAAATGGTCAGCGGCTAGGTTTTCTGCTCCTTTCTTGTCGCGTATCTCGACATTAAATTCTTGGAGAAAAAGAACCCATCGCATCAGCCTAGATTTGGCATCTTGTTTGGTCATAAGGTATTTTAGGGCTGAGTGGTCCGTATACACTATGCATTTCTTTAAAAGAAGATATGATCGAAATTTTTCAAAAGCATAAATTACTGCCAACATCTCTTTTTCAGTAGTGGTGTAGTGAAATTGAGCACTATTCATTGTTTTGCTTGCATAGTGTATAGGCCGAAAATATTTGTCCTTGCGTTGCCCAGGACCGCCCCGATTGCATAGTCACTTGCATCACACGTTAACTCAAAGGGCAAATCCCAGTCGGGGGCAACTAGAATAGGAGCCTCCGTCAACTTCTTTTTAAGGGTATTAAAAGCATCAATGCACTCATTGGAAAATTTAAACNAAATATTTGTCCTTGCGTTGCCCAGGACCGCCCCGATTGCATAGTCACTTGCATCACACGTTAACTCAAAGGGCAAATCCCAGTCGGGGGCAACTAGAATAGGAGCCTCCGTCAACTTCTTTTTAAGGGTATTAAAAGCATCAATGCACTCATTGGAAAATTTAAACGGGGCATCCTTTTCTAAAAGGTGGGTCAATGGTCGGGCTATTTTCGAAAAGTCTTGTATGAAACGTCTGTAAAAGCCAGCATGACCGAGGAAACTTCGAATTCCCTTGACGGTTGTGGAATGAGGTAGTTTTGCGATAACATCGACTTTGGCTCTGTCTACCTCAATCCCGGGTTTTGAGATTTTATGGCCGAGGACTATACCCTCTTTAACCATAAAGTGACACTTCTCCCAATTCAGAACTAGGTTAGTGTCTTCACACCTTTGGAGCATTTGTTCTAAATGGGAGAGACAAGACGAAAATGAATCACCATACACAGAAAAATCATCCATAAAAACCTCCATTGTCTTCCCGATCATGTTTTGAAAAATAGCGGTCATACACCTCTGGAACGTGCCTGGAGCATTGCATAAGCCAAAGGGCATACGTCGGTAGGTAAACGTTCCATAAGGGCAAGTAAAAGTGGTTTTCTCTTGATCGGGAGGATCAATGGGAATTTGAAAATAACCAGAAAAACCATCGAGAAAACAATAGAACTCATTTCCCGCAAGACGTTCGATCATTTGGTCCATAAATGGAAGCGGAAAATGGTCCTTTCGAGTAGCTTCGTTGAGCTTCCGATAATCGATGCAAACTCTCCATCCGGTAACAAGACGTGTAGGAATAAGCTCGTTATCTTCATTCGTCACGACAGTCATACCACCCTTCTTTGGCACATAATGGACCGGGCTAACCCA
>LBNU01024886.1:0-11600 GCA_014162995.1 Artemisia annua | reverse complement strand
CCACTCGAAGCATTGTTAGAAAAACCGAGAAGCTCTTGAGAATACTCTTCCGTAGCAACATCAATGACATCAATTTGGTTCACGGATTCCACATCGTAGTTGGAAGAGTATCTCGACTTTTGGTTGTGATTGAACGTAACGGCTTCATCACCTACTCGCAAGGTAATTTCTTCATTAAAAACGTCGATCAAAGCACGACTGGTCCTTAGGAAACCTCTTCCGAGAATGAGAGGAACCCGTTGATCGGCATCAAAATCAACAATCACAAAATCAGCAGGAAAATGAAACTTTCCCACTTTCACAAAAACATCTTCGGCTATACCGAGTGGTCGAGAAATGGTACGGTCCGCGAGCTCAAGAGTCATAAGGTTTATGCTAGCACCAAGATCGGCCAAGGCGAAACATTCAACCATACCCGGAAAAGAGCAAGGGATTAAAAATCTGCCAGGGTCTCTAAGTTTTTCTGAAAGCTTTTTAAGTATGACCGCTGAACAATTCTCATTTAAAGGTGTTTTTGCCATTTCAATAAGTTTCTCTTTATAATTCAACAAACTTTTAATCATTGTTCCAAATTTTGGCATCAAAAGCACGGCATCCGCGAGACTTATGTCAAAATGAAGATCTCAAAAAATTTAAGAAACTTGTCCATTTGATGGTTTGTTTTCTCACGGTGCTGTTGTTCATTAAGTCGAGATGGATAAGGGAGTTTGGTCTTGTTAGTATTTTCATTTTCAAAATCAACTTTTTCATTTCCTTTTGAAATCTTTTCATTTTCATTTGAAACTTTTTCTTTTTCTTTAGACGGATGGACAACCGGAGGGTGGATGTTTTCGGTCCTTCCATTGTTAGTAGGAAGTTCCGTATCCTTTGTTGCCTCAGTCTCACGGTCGACCACCTTAGGAGGTAAAGAAGACGAGGTAGTCGGAACCGTGGATCCTTCGTATGAAACACCACTTCGAGTAGTAATTGCTTTCAAATCACCACGTGGGTTATGAATCGTATTACTTGGAAGAGAACTCGACGATGACGGTTGATTCATTTGAATGAAAGTGCTCATCATTTGTTTAAGTTCGTGTTGAGACATTGTCGTGTCGATTTCCTTCTTAAGTTCAACCTTCATGTTGTTGATTTGGTTTTGCATTGCTCGCATGCTCACGTCATTTGTTTTCATATAATTTGAAAGCTCATGAGAAGGTGACACTTGTTGTGGTTGTTGATGAAAAGATTGTTGGGGTGGAGAATTTTGATAGTTTTGGTAACCTTGGGTTTGATTGTAGCTAGTTGCACGGTTTTGGTTGTAACCTTGGTTATTTTGAGGATAACGGTTTTGATGAGTTTGCACGGGTGGAAATCTGGGTGGTCCCATTTGGTGGTTAACAGGTCTAAAACCTTGGTTTTGAGTAAAGTTAGCGGCTGCAACGTTAGCATTACCAACTTGGCCATCGGTGGCTTGACAATTGTAATATTGATGGGGACCACCACAAATCACACACGCTTCAGTAACAGCTTTAACAGGCTCGGGTTTCTGGTTCTGGTTCTTAAACTCTTTCATCATGCAACGTACAGCATCGGTAAGTTCGGCCAACTCCGATGGTTGGGCCGATGACGAAGAAGATGGAGAAAAAGACGTTACTTTCGAAACATTCGGTTTGTTACGAGAAGTAGGAACCTTGGATTTGTTCTCGATGATAGTAAGAATATCCCGTGGCGTACGATTCAAGATATTGCCACCGGCGGCTGAGTTCAAAGAATCTTGATCGTTTTGAGTCAAAGCGTTATAGAATGTGTCGATTTGGTGCAATTCGGAGAAACCATGGTGAGGACATTTGTGAAGAAGATCCTTGAAACGTTCCCATGCCTCACCAAAGTTCTCATCAAAACGTTGTTGAAAATTGGTTATATCATTCTTTAGGTTGGTTGTTTTGGATGGGGGAAAGAAATGATTAACGAATTTTGAAACAAGCTCTTCCCAAGTGGTGATGGAACGAGGAGGTTCTTTCTCGAGCCAAACTCGGGCTGCCCCCTCAAGAGAAAAGGGAAAGAGCATTAACTTGATAGCTTCATGAGGGACATCCTTGAATTTCATTGTTGACGTTAACTTGTTGAACCAACGGATGTGGGCATGAGGATCATCCCTTTCAAAACCGTGAAATTGATTAGAAGTGACAAGTTGAATCAAACCAGTTTTAAGCTCAAAATTATCAGAAAGGATTTGTGGAAAAACAATAGCATCTCCATATCCTTCGGTAGGACATTGGAGCAACTCTTGCATCGTTCGTTGGTCGGCCATCTCGGTGATGGGATTATGAAGATCACGTAACTCGGGTACGGTCTTTTGTTTCCGTCTACAACGATTGCGGTGATGTGCTATTTGTTAGTGCAAGTTTTAAATTTATAAAGGTGAATTACCGAATCTAGAAACAACACATACGAGCAAGTGTACTCGTCCGTTATAGCAAGATATGATGGTAAGTCGGGATCGTTCGCAGGGATTTGTGAGTGAATCAAATATTAGTCTAAAAGCACTTATCTAAACGTGAGCAAATAAGGTAATAAGCAAATTCAATAATTTAAAAACTACACTTGTTTAGACTAGTTTTCTACTTTAATGACACATGTGATTGTGATAACTCTTGAGAACATGTTGGTTGTGATAATTAGATGGTGATCTAATCTATTGTTTCTACAAGTTAAACCTGGCCAAGATTTTAGTTCATAAAAACAAGCTTTAGGTGTAAACCAATCAATTCAAGATCTATCCAAGGTTCATAAGGTATGGTCTCCTTAAACACAAGAATTAACTCTGATTATAAATCAAATACTCTTAAGAAATGGTCATTACAAAAGGTCTCCTTTTCATAGACAAAAAGGTTACAATGGCTCATAAACATCTAGCCTTTCGTTATTTGGAGCTATCATCCAACTAGAGTTTACAAACAATCCGATTTGATGTTATAAAAGCTTTCTCATTACAATCATACTTCTTGTTTCTTTGTTGAGTTAAGAATAATTATGGGTGAAAAACAATCATTCATAGACAAATGATTATAACTAATTGAGTAATACTAAATCTTTCGACCCTTGAGAATATTACTAATTAGTTAACCTTAACTTAACAAATGTCACGATGAAACTTAAGGTACAATTGGTTCTTAGGATTGACTTGAAATTGAATTAAAACATGTTATCACAATCACCATATCACTAAGTATAAAACATCATCAAAACAAGTGTAAAAAGGTTACTAGCTACTCATGGCAAACATGTAAACAAACTCAGAATATTTAACATTAGAATCCATAGTTATAAGTCTTACAATGCTTTGAAATTGATAACAAATGACAAGGTATTGATAACCTAAGTATTGGTGATGGTTCTTTGAGATTTTCGCCTCCAAATGTTGCTTCCTTGGTTCTCCAAATGCTACTGGTTTTTTCTGCACGAATTTGCCTTCTTGAGAGCTTGATGATGATAATAATTGAGAGTAGTAATGAGAGTTAATGTCTCCTTCAATTGTTGTTATGACTTGTGTGTTCAAGAAGTCCTTTTTGGCTTGTAAAATACTCTTAGCAATCAATAGGAACATAAATGCTAGAACTTGGGTAACAAGACACTAAGAAGGGCCTAGAACTTTGAGACAAAAGGCCAAGATTCGTGCACAAAAAGTTTATTTCCTTTGCAGAACATCCAGCCGAATTGGTTGCGGGTTGCATCCGATCGGCTGGAGATGGTATTTATGACCAACCGATCGGCTGAACTCCAACCGATCGGTTGGTTTTCACTGAGTGGTTTTGGACTTTATACTTCATTGTGTAATTCTTCATGCTCTATCCACACGTGGTTAACTCTGAACTTGGAACTTCTAAATGACCAAACTTCGGTTTCTCCTTATGAATTACTTCACAAATTGGACTTTAAACTAGGGAATCTTTGTGTAATCGCATGTGCTCCATTTTCTTCACTTTTTCCTCGTTTTTCCTACATTTGGCTACATATGCTACAAAAACATACTTTGATACGATATAGTTGCAAAAGCATATAAAAGTAACCAAATAACATGCATAAAAACACTAATAACGCTTCTAAAAACATGTTAACTTTGAGCGTTATCAAATCCCCCACACTTAAACTTTGCTTGTCCTCAAGTAAATCTAGAAGAAAACTAAATATCCACATGATAAACGAAAGTGATTTCTGAAAATTATGATGGAAATCCTTCTTATACAAGTACAAGTTGAACCATCTACGTTAAGCTTTTATAAATGAAATATTGAGATGTTTGACAATACCCAATGATTTTCTTGCTTGATTAACACTTCTAAACACCTCACGAAAAAAGAATAAGATATAATTCACTCATAACACTCATATATGGGGTAGCGTATATGATAAATCACACTCATTGCTCCGTCATGATTTAGTTATTACCATAAGCTTGTACCAGAAACAAAACTCCACCGATTGGCGTAAGCACCAAGTTTACATATCAAAGAGGTCTTTTATTCGGGTTGTAACGTTAGGCTAAAAAGGGTTAGTTAACTTAAATGCAAATACCTCGTGTTCAACACAATAGATCGCTAGCACGAATCTTTGATTCACTAAATAACGGATGGTCACTAAGGATGATCCTTAGATCGCTGGCACGTAATCTAGCTTTTCAAGAACTCGGATGGTCACTACATGTCAATACACTTAGTAATTACACAAAGCTAAAGGGTAGGAATAAGACATGGGATTATTTGGGTAAGTGATGATTTAGAATATACAAACCAGTCCAAGTCTATAGTCAAATGTCATTAGCTTCTCTTCCTTGAATCATAACCTTGTAGTCTTTGGGAACTTCATTCTTTCGCGATCAATGCTTTATTTCATAGCTTTATTGCTGTACATAACACTAATCAACACACATTTTTTTTAAACAAACTCAGTTAGAAACACTTGTCATCATACATATTGTGATGACTATTGTTAGGATCATAGTTTATAACTATTCAGTCAAGTCTCGGTCATTTCAGTTAATGTAATAGGTTGCTAGAATTATCTTAATTATCTATGTTTTATGTGTAATCGTATGGTTACACATTTAGTTACATTAGATGTCCAATGGGCTTAGAAGCCCACGAATAAGAAAGAAAGGAAGGAAGGGAGTGTTGCCCTAATCCTCTCCTATAAATAGGACATCATATCTCTTGTAACAAATGTTGGTTATTTTCATATCTTAAGGAAACTCTTGTTCTTTCATCTTTCATATTGATCTTAATCAACTAAGTCTAATTCTCATCTCATTTCTCTCATTTGAATACTTGTGATTACAAATATGGTGACCTAACAAGTGGTATCAATCGCTAGAAGAAGGTGTAGTTTATTTTTTTTGTGATTATACGCCCCAAAACTTGTTCTTAGTCTCGTTAGATTCAAAAATTTTCCAACTTTCTTGCTTCTTTTGTGTTTTTTTTATCACATATTTGCTTACAAACTTGTGTTAGAAACCAAAACAAACAACAAAGTTTCAAAATTTTTGGGTTTTTTTTTAAGATTCGTATAAACTTGTACTATTTATCGAAAATTTTAAAATTTTTGTTAAAAAGTTCAAGTTTGCAACTTTCATTAAGATTTCATCATTTTAATGCTAGTTGTACAAGAATCTTGGATTAAAAACACGTTTTAGGATTGCTTTTTCACAAAAGAAAAAACGTACTTGTGGCTAGTTATCGAGAACATCTAAAACCCCAATCTATCGAGAACCCATAACCCTCTTTTATCGAGATCCTTTGATTTTCACTACTTAAGTGTTTTTGTTGCTTACTCAGTGCTTTTCTCTCTTGTATAAGAAGGAAAACACTTCGACATATTGGATAGTTTCGTTATTGAAATCAAGTTCTTGTTTTCGAAATCTTGTGACTCTATCGAAATTACTTTCAGCTACATCGAAAACATACTTTGTCTCATTTGCACAAAAGATCTCGATAATTGTCTCAAATTTTTCTCGAAAATTTACTTTTATCGAGAACTTCATTGTTTTATCGAGAACTTCATTGTTTTATCGAGAACATAAATCTTTTTGGGATTATTTGGACTTTCACTGGTTTTCGAAATCATCCTATTACCAAGCATCGAAATCACATTGGGTTTTGGTTTTCTAAGATAAGTCTTAAGTACTATACCTTCTACAAGATCCATAAACCACAAGTTATCAATCATGTCTCAACCACCGTACTTTAACCCTTATCATGCACAACCGTATCATCAAATGCAACAATTTCGACAGCAACAGCAACAGCAACATCAACAGAATACACAATCATATCAACATGCCATGATGCATCAATTTCAATCTCAACCCTTACCAATGCAACAACAANCAACAACAACCAACACAATTTGACCTATCACACAACAATGATACCTTGTACCAATAATCTCATGATGATGATGACGAGGACTTCAACAGCCTTAATCAGGGAATAGCACTCATTGCTAGAGCTTTCAGCAAGTTTTCTAACAAGTCAAACAATCGTCTTCGATCATCGTCTAATACAAGGAATCAAGCTGTTATTCATGATGGCCGTGTTGAGGTTCAAAACCGTAACAGTGGGAGATTCAATTCTGGTGGCTATAGTTCTGGACAGAGTTTTAACAACAATGGAGGAAACTTCAGGAACAACTCTGGCTCATATGAGAAGAAGGTTGATTTTGGGGATAATGGGAAAGCTGAATCAGGGAATCAGATCATTAAGTGCTTTAACTGCAATGGGGTCGGTCATATGGCGACTGCATGTCCTTCTCCAAGAACTCAGGGCAGTAAGTATCACAAACAACAACTTCTATTAGCTCTTCAGGAGGAAGCTCGAGGCACAACCAAACAGAATGACAACAGCTTCATGGCCAATGCTCAGTCTGATGATGACATGGAAGATCTGGAAGCTAATGCTGCTGTTATGCTTATGGCCAACATGCAGGAACTCCACATCACTGAATCTGGTCCTGTATATGATTCTGATACTCTGTCTCAAGTAAATGATTTCTCTTCATGCCTCATACATGATATTGTCACCCCATCTGCATCTGCATCTGCATCTACATCGAAACAATCGGCTCAAAATGATGCATTGTTCTCTACAGACGAAAATTATCAATTGGACACAGTTGTTATATTTGATGATGATCAAAGAAACTCAGATGTCTCAATTGATGATTCTCACAATGACAACAATGTTCATCTTAAACCCCTTGGTTCTATGACTGATCCAGATTCAGATCTTCGGACTCTTCTCATGACCGGCCAATCTCAAAATATTAAATGTCAAGAATTAAACGCGAGATTGAAATATAAGAATGCATCATTGTCTAGGGATCTCGAGTGTTTGAACATACAACTTAATAACGCTGTTAAACTCATTGATAATGAAAAGAGCTTTGAAAATGCTTTTAAAGAATCTTATCGTCGTGAAAAAGATCTCGAATTTCAAATCGGTAACATAATGGAATCTAAAAATGATTTGGCTTCACAACTTGAACAACAAGCTTTTGTACATAAACAACAAGTTGCTCAACTCGAAGATGTCATTTTAAAAACTAAAACTGAGTTGTCAACTTGTCAAGCGGATTTTCAAGAACATAAAGAAATTTCAAGAGACAGAGTTAAATCATATTTAGATGAAATTGTTGAATTAGAGAGTCAACTCAAAGAGTTTCAGAAGGTTGTATACAAAACTGGTAACTCAATTACCACAATTCATAAACTTTCAGTAAAACGTTCAAACACCGGTCATGGTTTTGCCATTGGTAGTGAATATCCAATTTTTAAACAAAGCACTCACCGAGATTCCAAAGATATATAGTGCAAACCATCTTTTTGATGATACTGTTATTCGTGCTGTTGTTTATGATCGTGAGGAAGAATCAGATATTGAGGATGAGACTCGATCTAAACTTGAAAATGTTGTTTACAACAAACCTTTTGATTACTCAAAAATGATTCCTTTCACACCTCAAAAAGAGAAAGATGAACAACCGTATTTTATCTTACCAGAAGATATTCCTTCTTATGTTGCTCCTGTCACACCAGTAGTTCAAAACAATGGTCTTTTAACTAAACCTGAAAACATTCAACCTTTTCCTAAAACGGACAAGATACTTAGGAATTTTAAAACGTTTATGGAAGATATTGAATTTTTACAAGAAGCTGTTGATCGTAATTCAGAACTCACTGTTTTTACGTTTATTGCTCCCAATGAGCGTGAACGGCGAGACGTGTTTCAAAAACAATTTTTACCTCACGTTCAACACTTACGATTATGTGCTGAACTCTGGAAACAGGATCTTCAGAAAGAAGTGTCTTCAATAACGGATATTTTTCAAGAAACAGAAAAATCAATTTCATTATATCAACGTCAAATTCAATTTTTGGAAAATGAAAATGATCGTCTCATGGAACGTGTCCTCAATGATGATGTTATATCTGTGGTAATGAATTCTCTTTATGAATGTGGTACTGATATGCTTGTTTCTGAACACTGTGATGATATTGGTTTGTTGCATAATACTGTTGAGACATTAAAAAATGAGAACATGAGTCTCCGACAACAAAATGATGATGTGCAGAAAAAACTTTCAGATGAAAAATTTCAACTCAACAAAAAACTAGAATGGTGTCAAAACCAAAGTCTTGTTTTTGAACTTGAATTGCAAAATCTTAAAACTTCAACATCTTTTTCAAATAAAAATGAGGAACTTAAAAGTCAGATTTCTAAATATGAAAAAGAAATTGCTGAATTGCAAGAAGTAACAGATTTTTGGCAAAAGAGTCGAGATGAATATTTCTATTTAAACCGAAAGCTTGACAGCACCATTCAGGACAAAACGCACATCATTATTGACTTGAAGGAGTAAATTAGATATCTTGAAAAGGAAAAGATTGCAAATACTAAGAATGTTGCACCAGGAAAACATAGGACAGAGAACACTAGTAAGGATACAGCTATTCATGATTCTAACATGGGTTCTTCCACCTCTTCAGGACTAGTTATCCCTCCTAGCGTTAGCAGATCCAAGCACCAAAAAGAGAAAAAGAAGAATAGGAATTTGCGACGTAAGAGAAAGAACATGGAAGTAGAAGCTCACCCTAGGAATTTGAATAATGATCATGTTACTATAGATTTAGATTGTGATTTGGCAACTTGTAATCCGAATCTGTCTGTAACGAATGATGTATCTCGTACTTCTTTATCGTTTAATGCATCTTGTGTGTTTTGTCATAAATCTATGTTATCTGGTGATCACTCTAAGTGTGTTGCTACTTCTCTTTTAACACGTCTTAAGAAACTTACAAAAGGCAAAAAATCTAGGCCCACTACTGCTTCAAATTCTAAGCTAGGATTAATGCCCCCTGTAGTTTCTAAGGATGTAGTTGCTACCCCTTTAGTTGAGCCCAACAATCCTAAGAACTTGCCTTCACTTAGAGAATTCACTAAGAAGAAAGCGCGATCTAGTTGGAAGTGGCAGCGTTGGTTAACTAAGATGCATAATTTTGCTTGGATTCCTAAAATTGTTATATCATGTGTTACTAACCAACCGGAACCCACTACTTCATCGGGTTCCACCCTTACCTTTGTACCATCGTTGTCTCCTTTGTGTGATGCAGGTGGTGCAAATCATCCTCTGGATTGTTGATAGCGGGTGTACCCGACATATGACAGGCGATCTCAAACTGTTAAGAAACTTTGTCTCAAAGTTCATTGGTACTGTCAGATTCGGGAATGATCACTTCGCTGCTATTATGGGGTACGGAGATTATGTCAGTGGGAATATTGAAATCAGCCGTGTTTACTATGTTGAAGGTCTTGGTCACAATCTCTTTTCAGTCGGTCAGTTTTGTGATGGTGACTTAGAAGTTGCATTCAGGGAGAAAACTTGCTTCGTACGTGATCTACAAGGGAACGATCTAATGTCAGGCACTCGCAATAACAACCTTTATACCATTTCCATGTCTGATATGATTGCTTCATCTCCCATCTTCTTACTATCTAAGGCCGAATCTACAAAATCTTGGTTATGGCACAAACGAATGTCACATCTCAATTTCAAAACCATGACTGATCTGGCTCGACAAAAATTGGTTGAAGGACTCCCCAGATTCAGATACGCTAAAGATCACCTTTGTCCTGCTTGTGAACAAGGGAAGAGCAAACGTGCGCATCTTGGTTCCAAACCAGAACCCAGTACGGATCATATTCTTCAGTTATTACATATGGATTTGTGCGGACCAATGAGAGTACAGACGATCAATGGGAAACGTTAAATTCTTTTCATATTAGACGACTTCTCAAAATGGACTTGGGTCTACTTTCTTCGTACTAAAGATCAAGCTCCATCAATGATAGTCACTTTTCTCACCAAAATTCAAGTTCAGCTTAGAAACACCGTCAGAATTGTTAGATCAGACAATGGAACTGAATTTAAGAACCAAACTCTTCGGGATTATTTTGAGAAGGTAGGCATTGTCCATCAAACATCAATTGCTCGGACTCCAGAACAGAATGGCGTGGTCGAAAGACGAAACCGTACTTTAGTGGAAGCCGCTCGCACAATGCTGATCAATGCACAACTACCAGACTATCTTTGGGCTGAGGCCGTCTCAACCGCATGTTATACCCAGAATCGATGTATGATCAACAAACGACACAATCGCACACCATATGAACTTGTCCACAAACGGAAGCCCAATGTTCAACACCTTCATGTCTTTGGTGCACTATGTTACCCGAACAACGATCGTGATGACTTTGGAAAGCTCAAAGCTAAGGCTGATGTAGGAATCTTTATTGGCTATTGTGAGAATTCTAAGGGATTTCGGATATACAACCGTCGGACCAGAGAGATTCAAGAGACTATACACGCTAATTTTGTTGAGCTCACTGATATGGCTTCTGAGCACAATAGCTTAGGACCTGAACTCAACCGTTTAAATTTCCCAGATCCTTCAGCTGCACCTTTACCTTTAACCGGTCAAGAATTGAAAACGTTGTTCACTCCACTGTTTGACGACTCTTTTGAGAATCGTGCACAAAATGTATCCACCGATTCCGCTGCTCAAACTGCCACTATTCCAGTGCCTGATACACCCGTTACTACAACTACTGTAGAAACTAATGCACCCCTAACAGAATCTACAACAGCAGATGAACAGACAGATTCCAACTCATACAATGTACCTGAAGATCTGAATCAGCATGAAGTACCCGAACCTGCAAATTACGATCCCAATGCCTTCTTGTTAGCCTTGAAAATAATGTTATATGTTGGAAATTGCATTAGTTAAAAGCACAAGGACTAGGTCTGTCAATAGGACATAGTTTTAGTGTTTTGTAGTATATATACTCTCCTAGTTGCAACTAGGAGAGGTTGGATGTTCATATGGTAATAAGAAGTGTATGTGTTTTCCCTTTCTCTCTCTAGAAAACACACACATCTTCCCCCAATTCTTTAATCTAATATACCATGTTTAACCTTTATTTCGAGCATCCCCGACCTCCTGAATATAGATTCTTGGTTATAACAATTGGTATCAGAGCTAACCAGGGGCGATTCGTGGTGTTTTT
>LBNU01024884.1:0-10080 GCA_014162995.1 Artemisia annua | reverse complement strand
AACATGCAATCTTCAAATGAAAATTAAAAGAGATGTGTACCTTTTAGTCTTCAATCCAATCTTCTTCAAGGTCTTCAAAACGGTTGCACGATTTTGTGGAAGCGGGTAGATTGCCAAGTAACTCAAAGAATGTTGAATTTATCTTGTTGGTCCCCATTGTCTCATTTGACCGAAGTTGTTTGATCCGAACATGTTTTGTATTTGACTTGGGTGTATATATGATGGAAACATTCCCCAAGGATTGAAGTTCCACATTTGATGATTGTTGTGAAAGTTTTGTCTATTCTTGTTTACTCTAGGTTGAGGAGTTTTAGACCTAGGATCAGAACTTATTGGTTTTTTAGGTGGTGGAGTTTTGGACCTTATTTTTGGATTAAAAGGTTCGGCCTCGGGTTTTAAAGATGATTTACGAAAACTTTTAACTTCCTCATCACTAGCAATAGGTACTAATCTATCTTTCAAAAGAATGTATTTTGGTTTAGGTTTTAACTCACTAGTTTCATCTTCAAATTTTACATTTTTAGTTTCACTAGTTGACACTCCGGTTGAATTATATCCTAACCCGGTTTTATCTCCGGATAGTCTTTGAATGCTAATTAGTTTCTTGAGTGATTTACTACTATTCTCAAATTTCTCAAGTTTATTAATTTCTTCTTTAAGTTATTCATTCTCATTTTTAACAACTATACACTCTTTACATTCCACAATACTTTCTTTACCTTTTTCTAAGTTGTGTATCTTCATTTTTAATTCAATTATTTCATCTTTTAATTTGTTGTTAGTTTGTTTTAGTAGTTTATTTTTAGCATGACTTTTTGTCCTACTTTGCATAATATACTATATTCGCTATCTAAGTCTTTTTCATCTAAAGATAAATTCTCATCACTATAGTATTCGGTTTCGGAACATACCTCATTTGATGCCTTTGCTATGAGACACTTTTCTTCTCTTGTTTTCTCTTTTTCATCATTGTCACTATCGCTCCATGCTCCTCCTACAAACGCCTTGTGATTTTGACTTCTTGACAATTTCGGACACTCTCCAATAAGATGGTTTGGATCTCCACACTTGAAGCACTTCCTTTCACTTTTGCCATTCTTATCGTCCTTGTTTCTTTGTGGCATCTTTCTTTCATCATATGGTTGTCTAACGTATCTTCCTCGTCTTTTAAAGAATTTCTTGAAATCTCTCACCGCCATAGCATATTCTTTGTCATCGCTTTCGGATGTTGAGTATTCTTCGTCACTAGAATCCTTCTTTGCTTTTAGTGCAGTTGATTCACTTTGCTCCCTTTTTCCTTTGATCATTTCGGAATCTTTCTTTATTATTACTTCATACACTTTCAAATTTCCAATTAGTTCATCAAGTTGTAGAGTTGATAGGTTCTTTGATTCTTCAATAGCCGTCACCTTAGCACGCCACTTCGGATGGAGAGCCCTAAGAAATTTCCTTACAAAATTCTTGCTAGAAAAATTCTCATCAAGTGCTTTTAGACTTGTGATGATTGTGTTAAATCTAGCAAAAGCATTATCTATCAATTCCTCTTCCGGAATCGTAAATTGTTCATATTGTTGTACAAGAAGATTTATTTTATTATCTTTGACTTGACTATTACCTTGGTGAGTGATTAGTAAGGAATTCCAAATTTCTTTTGCGGTATTACACATAAAAAATCTTTCATATTCTTTGCGTGGTAACGCATTGTAAATCACCATTTTAGCCTCATTATTTTTAGCAAGTTTCTTTTTCAAATCATCGTTTTGTTTTTCAAAAGATACAAGTTCATCCTTTTTAGTTTCGGGATTATATTGTAAAGGAAGAAAATCACCATTAGTAATAACATGCCAAAGATCTAGATCCTTTGATTTCACATAAGTTTCAAATCGATTTTTCCAATAGAGAAATCCATCACTTTTAAATAGTGGTGGTCTTTGCATAGATTGCCCTTCTAAATATTTTTCTGATTCCATAGATCGATTCAAGTTTTAAAATACAATATATTTTAAAAATCTTGTTTGACGTGGCTCTGATACCAATTGTGGAAAACTAGAAGGGGGGGTTGAATAGTTTTACGTCTGTTTTAAAATTTATAAAAAACAAGTTTGTTTTAAAAACTTTGATTCTAGTTTATGTGAATTCAATACTTGCATTATATGAACAATTATTAAGTTGCTAACTAACTAAGCAAATATAATACAAGTATATAAGTGATGAAAAGATAGAGTTAGAAAGATCAAACCACAACACAAGGATATATAGTGGTTCGGCTACAAGGTCACCTTCCTTGTTCCTACTCCACTCCCCGAGTCACCTACTCGAGAGTTTTCTTCACTATGTCAACAAACTCCCTTGTGGCGGAGAAACCTTACACGACTTTCGCTTACTCCAATTTAACAACACAAAGCTAGATGTCGGGTTCTAATCCTAGCTAGAACCAATCTCACAACACTTCACAACTTCTACACTACTTGTACACACCACAACTTCTTCACTACTTCACACTACTTCACAACTACACTACTTCTTCTTCTCTACACAACTTCTACTTCACCTAAATCTACTTATTATAAGCACAACACAACTTCACAAATGATTTACACAATATACAATACTAATCTACAATACTTCTTAAACTTGATGTTGAAGGAGTATTCTTCTCTTGCACTTTGGATGAGGAAGGATGAAGAGGGATTGAATCACTTGAAACAAAGATTAATAATCTTATGATCAAAGGGTTTAGAAGATGTTTAGAGAGGATTGGATCTGAAAAATATTAGTGCAAAAGGTGAGGAAAAAATGCAGGATTGAACCTGTATTTATAGGCAAAAATTCTGACAACAGGAGCGTGCCGGCCCCCTTAAATGGTGGCCGGCCCCCTTAAAATTAAGGGGGCCGCCCCTTATAATTAAGGGGGCCGCCCTACTGTAACGGCCAGAATTCTTTGTCTTTTCTAGGGAAAGTTTATTTGGTGAAAAACTAACTGATTTTGGTTAAAAATTTGAATTCATATATTTAGTATGATTTAAACATTTTCCTTTATTACCAACAGTGTTTTTCAAAAATATATAATAGGTTTATTTAATTCTATAAACTTTGTAATAATTAAATAAATATCCCTTTGATCATGAAATGTATTAAGCACTTGTTTATTCATACCTTAAGTGATTTAGTTGGATAAAATAATATAAACTAACTTAATACTTGTTTACGTAGTAATCTTACATTTAATGTTTTTACATTTTGTGATCGTCAAAACATAGAGATATCGAAAAATATAAATAACGTTTTTATGCATTATTTATATCAACATAAGATTTTATTGAGTATAATTCGTTCTACCTAAAGCGTGACTTACATGAGTCAAAAGCGTGAGTTATTCAATGATATGAGTCTTATTCATGGGATGGTTGGGAAAGTAATTAACCACACTTAGGATTTTGATCTATTTGTTTGTTTATTTTTGTTTTACACCAATTTATATCCTAAATGTTATCCCTACCCAACCGTATTGTTATATTCGTTGTCAGCTTTCGAGCATCCGGATATGATGATGGCTAAGTGAGAATGTTAAATGTATAAATAAGGTAGTGACCATCCGAGTATTAGATTAATCAACTATCGCGCCAGCGATCTAGTGTGTGACTTGGTGACCATCCGTTATGCAAATAACGCGCCAGCGATCCAAGAAGTACACTAGTGACCATCCGTTAGTTGAAGCGTCGAAGACTCGCGGTAGCGATCTACTATGTTTATGCAGGAGATGTTTGAACGAAGCTAGGTTCAACCCTTAAGCCTCAAAACCCTCTTTACCGCTTTAGACTTGTTACTCCTTGGCTTTAATGGGGGAGATGCGTATACTTGTCAAGCTTATGATAGAATATTCGTCACAACTAAGCAACTAAACGATTTAGAATTGTTTTGCATTGAAAAATTATTCTGTTTCTAACTCGTTAAGTGTTTGGTTGTGTGATTGTGACAAGACGAATACATGCATTAAACTATAAAAAGAAATCCTAATACCTTTTAGGATACATTTTCATAAGTAAAATCTAAGGTTTACTTGGGGACAAGTAAAGTTCAAGTGGGGGGATATTTGATGAACTCAAATAAGTACATTCTATCATCATCATTTATCCTATTTATTTGACTTGTTTCACTATATTATTTATGAGAATCGGTACTTTAATGTTTACTTTAGTGATTCTCAGATAAAAACAGGTAAAAGGTGAAACTTGGCGATTTTGGACTAATTATGAAGCAAAACGAGCAAGATGTCAAAAGTCTACTGAAATTCAGAAGATGCGCCGTATCTCACTCAACAGATACGCCGCAATATCATACTTAGATGAATTCGAAGACCATTGCCTGACTTTGAAGAATGCGCCGCATGTAATTCTATCATGCGCCGCATATGAAACTTTGGTCAAAGAAGAAGATCAAGCTCGTTCTACTCCAGATACGCCGCATTATACATTTGACATACGGCGTATCACTATCAAGACTTCACCAGAAACAATCCAAGACAACTGAAGGACATGCGCCGCATACAAGAATTAAGTTACGCCGCATCTGAAGGCGGTGTACGAATATTCCAGAATATAATAATCTTGGACCCCACGCGAAGTTAAGTCGATGCGCCGCATCTACTTACTCAATGCGCCGCATCGAACCCTCAGACAGAAACTATAAATACCCCAAGACCTAGACGAATTTAGTGTGCCACCAAACCCTAAGGAGCCGAATTCAGACAAACAAGCAACACAAGACACGCCCCAAACAAAGATATTAGAGCTGTAAGAAGGTCCTGCATGTATTTAATTCATTAAGTAGTTTTGTTTTATTGTAATAGTAAGCTTTAATTCATCAGGATTGATGGCCGGTAGTATGTGAGTACGCAAAATCATATGCCCGCCTTAAAATTGCTTTCCCATCAATTAAAGTTTATATGTTTGATGTCTTTGGTGAATTTATATTAGTGCATTGATAACCTTTGTGTCTAGCTAAGCACTGCATGGGCTGCCATACCCCTTCCTCGCCTATTTAATCTGACGTCTTTGGATTAGTAGGATAGTCATATGTAATCATTAAGGGTTTACTCGCCGATATAATGAAACCAATGAGAAAGGTTTAATTAAATACACTTCATATAAAACTAGCAATAAAACAAGTGACAAGCTACTTAATTATCAGGACAGGTCTTCTTATAGTCTCTATTATCTATCTGTGTACGTGTATGCTATTCGCTGATTTGTGCTCATTAGTTTAATTTACTGTTTAATTCATAACCCAACTGTGCCAGTCTCTCAGGCTGAACCCCCCTTGCGTTAGATTAGGCTGTAAAACTAACTTAGGATATTAAAATACTGATTAGGATAACCAGATAATACGTTCCACTCTTGGTGATCGACACTCTACTTACCATTATATACAAACTGACCGGGTACACTGCTCGTTAAGTGTGTGTGTTATTGATAAGTCGGCTAAATATAAATTTAAAACTTGAGTAGGCATTAACACTGCTAAACCGCAACGACACATCACGTGCATCAGTATAAGGCCAGATTCGGAAATACTGTCATTAATGAGCATGTGATGAAAGGATTCCAACAGGACTATGACTACTATCAATCAAATCTCCCGTTTGATGAAGGCGAAAGTGATCTGCCCGAAAAAAGTTTACAATGAAAGGTTATGCTCAGCAGAAACAGGGGAATGCTCTAACAACATTCCTCCTGAAGATTCTAATCAGCACTTCAAGATAAATTGCACTAATCCGAAAAAAAACCAAAAGGGCGCGATTACTCGTTTAACGAATGGATTGCGAAAAGGTTCAGTACCACGAATATAGATAAGAAAACCAGATTAAAAGTATTTGTGGAATGGATGATCGATAGCTATTCTGACGAATCAGAAGAATCAAAAGAATATGATGATCCTTTCGAAAGGAGTTTCGAGAAATTTAAGCTAGAATTCGAAAGAGAGGTATTGCAACTCCTTGACAAATATGAACTCAAGATAGGAATGAAAGGGTATATGCTCCAAGATATATGGGAGAAATGTGAAAGAACTTTCAAAAAAGGGCGGAAGTTCTGGCATGAGGTTGAATTGGAAGCCATGGAAGTTCAGGAATGCCAAATAAAAGGACGAAGGTATGACCCGCCAGATATACAAGTCGAAACTTTCAAGGTTCGAAAATACACTATGGATGGTGTAGGAAGTTTCATAAGCATCGATAAAGCCATTGACAAGCAGCTGCCAGTTGGAAGGGTGAATGGAGAAAAGTTTAAAAACTTAATACGAGAAGAAATGCACACCCAACTTGGTGTGCTACCGGCATACTAGGCATAGCAGTGAGTCTAACTTAAAGACTCGATAATAAAAAAAAGTGCTCTTTCGGGAGACAACCCGAATTATCCTTTTCCTTTTTAGTTTTCTTTATTTTGTTGGTTTGGTATGTTGTGTACTAATAATTTGCAGGTACTAAAGGAAGCATTGCGAGGGGGAACTAATTTTTTGGACTTTTGCACCAAGAAATATGCTCCAGACCTTTGCTACGGCGTAGCTCCTTCACTGACTACGCCGTAGCAACCTCCAGGTGTCACTCGGATTAAAATCAGCAACTACGGCGTAGCACTCCATTTCAGCTACGCCGTAGTTACCTTCAGAACCTTAAAAAAGCTTTTTATTTTACAAAACATTATTTAAACTTGTATTAGTTTTTAAATGAACTTTGTGGGTGTGTTCCCTGTAAACCCTCACGAGACTTCACTCGTCCACTTGGGACATCAAGTGGTTTAAAAGGCTTGTTGCATACGCTAAATGCAACCGTGATTCCTACGAAAGTGAGTTAGGTTTTTCTTTTTATTTTTCTTTTTAGGTTTTATGCTTTTGGTAGTTGTGTGATTCCAGGGAATTGAAGTTTGCTCTTTAGGCGAAGCAAAGGCATGTTTTTCAACATGATCCTTCTACCATTTTCAAGAGCGAATTTCAGGGAAGTTCTCGTTCTAATTCTACTTTTCCTCTTTATTTTTATATTATGTACAAAAGGGACTTTGTACAACTCAAGTGGGGGGACGGGAGTAGAATTATATACTTGAACTTTATCTTGCCCCATTTTTCTAGTTTATTTTGAAAAATTATGCCACTTTTAAAACTTTTGACATATTTTTCCGAACCTAACTAGAATGGACCTTAGCCGAGCACATTAACCCTTAATACCATGGTGAGGTTTAGCCTATTTCAGTTTCCCCTGTTTTACCCCAAATCCACCAAAATTATGAGTGTGCCGGTAATTTGTAAACTTTAGAACTTGGCTTTTACATCATTTTGAAACCATTTACGAGTAGTGTATTGGGATTTCTTGATACATTTGGAAGAAACTGTTGGTCCATGGAAATTGAGCAAATCTTGATAAACATAAATTAGAACTTCATTAATAATAATGAACAAAAGTTACAAGATTACTCAATCCCTACATGACTACATGATAACATCTTCAGCTTCTTTACGGGGATAATTTCTGTATATTATCCCCGTTAGAATGACAATGAACTCTCATTGATCCAAGCTAAGCTTGAGATTTAATGAGACGGGAATCCTATCAACTAATACTAAGTATTTTGTTTGTTTAGAATTCACAACTATCCCTATTACAACAAAACATATATATAAGTGAAAATACAAAGAAACCATGTGATGGTTGGTGAGATGTCATACATCAGGTGGTCCCTCTTCATCTTCCTCTTTTGGAAAAGCACCAACATCCCTTTGGAAATTGTCATAACAATATTCCAACGTCTATGGCAATTCCTTGTGCTTTGTTTGACTTCTCTTTTTGGAAGTTCCACCCATATTTTCAGTATGTTGTAGAGATAGTTTCAGGGAGTTAGTGAGTTATTGTCATCACTCACTAACTCCATTACCTTCTTCTTTGGCTCAGGGATCATTCACTGGGTACCGCCTCACTGAATGATTGAGTCTTTCTTTTTAGACTCGGTCCGAACATCTTGAAGGTAACTCACTGGGTGACTATTCACTCAGTGACTTGTTTGTGTTTAAGGTTATACCCACAATTTTATTTAGTGAATTAGGCTACTTTATTTTCAAATCCTTGTCAGGGCAATTGCGTCAAATTTTGGACCCAACAGAAACTTTTTAAGAAGGCAATATTTTAGGATTATCACCCAAATAACCTTTATGTGTGTGTTTATCGATTAGTCATATTGACTATTCGACCCCCGTTTTAAACCCTTTGTTGCACTCACCTTTAGTGCAAGATACCCTAGATACACCCTTTTGAGCCTATCATTTCGTTTCTTACCCATTATATTGTTTCGATACACTTATACACCTTAGCCTACCGTGTAGTCTTAGTTTATGGTTGGGAAGTTGCCACGTGTTCTAGTTTGAGGTCCAAGTCAAGAGATTCAAGAATCACACCTACGTTGAAGACAAATCATTGAAGATCATGAGAAAACCCACTATTGTAAATGTATTGTTTATCCCAAGTGGGGGGATATGTCTATTGTATTAGTGAAAAAAAATGTGAATTTCCGTATGTAGATATGTTATCATTGGTGCAAACTTGTATAGCACCGTAATAAGAGCTTTGAAGGAATTAGTATCGAAGAGGCCACTTCGGTCATATTTGAAGAATGAAGTTGTTGGTTCTTAATCACCAACATGAAGACCAAGTGAGGTACCCATCATGACGTCCTCTAATGGCATACACTTGTTACATGATCCAATTCTTGCGTTTTGAAACTTGGACTTTGGGTGAACGGCAAGTGGTAGCAACTCGGTTATAGGCTAAGACTATTTGCTTTCTTTTTCATTTTACACCATTATTGTGCATCCCATATCTTATCCTACCCTTTAGTTGTGAATCATGCTTAGGTGAAGGATTTGAGCAGTCATTGGTGTCTTGCCCGGCGTTCCGGTCATGTACCATTGCCTTTGTCGCCTTTGCCGTAGTATGTTAGTAACAATGCTACACCTAAAAGCCTTATATGTGTTCACCCAATATTGCCTTTAAGAATTGTTTCAACCTTAGCTCTAGTGGTAGAGATTTGTGTAACTGCCAAGCCTATGATAGAATACATTCTATGACTGTGCGTTGAGTGATCACCCCAAAATTAACACTTAGATTAGGAGAGAGATGTGAGTGTTTGTTCCTATTTTGTGAGGTGTTCGGCTTTGATATATTCTAGCATAGGGAGTTTTTAAATCATATTCTCCTAATTCATAGGGGATATCTTATTGAGAATTATTCTAATAAGGTCTACTTAAGGGCAAGTAGAGTTCAAGTGGGGGGATATTTGATGACATCAAATTTACCCATGATTTAAGTGTTAATTTCCCCCTAAAATGCTCATCTTTTCTATTTGTATGAAGAATATATACTCTTATTTCTTCCTATTTTGGTTTCAGGGTAAAGATAAGTAAAAGAACGAACATACACGGAAATGGAAGGACTTTGAAGCAAATATGTGGAAATTATGGATTCTGCACTCACTACGGCGTAGAGGTTCATCCACCTACGCCGTAGCAAGACTTTATGAAGATTACGGTGTAAAGGAACATCAACTTATGCCGTAAGAAAGAATTTATGAAGGCTACGGCGTAGAGCTATATGGCTACGGCGTAATGATCCACTAAAGGGCTATACGGAGTAAACAACTCTCTAGCTACGACGTAAGCCCCAATTTGAGGTCGAGAAGGACTAACAAGGCCAAGGAAGAAGTTACGGCGTAGCAACCCTAGTAGCTACGCCGTAGGAAGACTCTTATCAAGATATTACGCCCGTAGCACTTGATCAATCTACGACGTAACACTTATTTACAAAGGTTACGGCGTAGCAATCTTGTCACAACCCGCTAATTCCCAGGTCAATACTATTTTCTAAACTCGATTTATTTATTTTAAGACTTACTTGAAAACGGTTTACGTTTAATTTTTAATTTCATAAACGTAAAGTCATGAACAATCATAAAATTTCATAATGACAATAGACCATATTTAGTTTATGTTACCACATTTCATTATTAATACTCACTTTCATAATTTAATTGTTGAAGACAC